>PVJX010010071.1:39707-58553 GCA_004027295.1 Dolichotis patagonum
AGTGCAGTGCCTGGCCACTATGGTTTGGTGCAAGGCATTCAAACAGCACAGGCACGAGCAGTTTGGCTACCACTGTTTCATTTTTCCCCACCTGCTTTCCTCCGGCCCTGACTGTTCTAAGTCTCTGTGTCCTGCACACAGAGCGCTCCATCCTACAGCAGTCTCGGCAGGCTTGGCTCTAAGAGCTAACCAGCTGCTGATGACATGCTAGCATAGATCCTGTCTGAATTGGTCATCTTTTGTCACCAAGAGTAAAGCTTGCAGAAGAGAATATACATAGTTCTGATCTAAAAACAGGCTCACACAGAACAATGCAAACCAAAATTTCAGTCAGCTCCCAAGGTTAATTATCAGTGACAATTTAATTTATAGAGAGAGGAACGGAACTAGTTAGGACTCCAGGTGATCAAATATAACTAAAACTGAAAGGAAGAAAGCACCAAACTGATGTAGACAGGTGTCAAATCCCACCGCTTAAAAAAGATGACTTCAGACCCAGTTGAGCACAGATGCTCCCATTTTGTCGTCAGCCATCTGCCCTTCCCCACTTGTCCACTCTTGTTTTCAGTGGTGTTGTTCTTTTTCACAGGTTCAAATCCTGTGACAGCACTCAAGATCTGTGACAGGATTAACTATAGCAGCTTCAAACTTGCACCCGTGAGCTCAGAATAATTCTGTTGGATGAAGGTGTTTGGCATAGGATTCTTATTGGCCCCTTTGGATGGGCACCTAGCCTGTTTCTTAACATCTCAGAGGATTCTGTCCTCTCCTGTCTGGTTACAAATTAATGACTAACCTGTCTGGATCGAGTGTATGACTAGAAGCAGAAGATAGATCAGTCTTCATGGGGATTAAAAATGGAAGAGAAACGGTTTACCCAAGAGAACCTGGTAGGCATCATCGAAGGAGGAAAGAGGACCAACAGCAACATGCATGCACCTGGGCAGTGTCAGATACGTGCCATGCTGTGGTCACAACGTGGTCCTCTTATTTTAACAGCAGTCTTCCCTCCTAAAGGAGTGGCCCTGATAGAGAGGGTCTTAGACCACAAGGAAAGCACTTTTGGGACAGAGAAATTCTTCCATCTCTGTCCTGCTCACCAGGAACCACTGTTTGCTTCCATTATGCATTTTCCCTGATAACTGACTCTGAGGACCCCCTCTAGGCTTGCTATTCTGTTGGCTGTTCTTCTAACATGCCACGATTTGATCTGTTTTTCTGTGGAAAGAAAGCAGAGTACCACAACGTGAGAACTGGCCTGTGCATAGGACCAAATTCAACTCCTTTACTAACCAGTTCGGCTGAAAGGGGTTGTATCTCTGCATGGGTCAGAGTTTTGGGTTATAAATGAGGATGTTAGCTGTTGTTGAGTAGTCAGTGGGTTAATGTATGCAAACCCTCAATAAAGACCTGGGCCCTGTTCATGAACCGTAACAGACAATTCTCTCCTGTAACTCACTGCTTCCTGCTCCAAATGTCTATCTTTCTGTTTCTCCGTTTGTCTTGGCCACCTCTTTTGCAGCATGTTGAATCACCACTCTCTTCCAATTCTCTTCTGGAGAACCCTCCCTTTGAATGCAGGCTTAGAGAAGAAGAAAGCTAAGGCCAAGCTCACCTGTGTAAGAAGAGCTCCTGCTAACTACGATGAGCCAGAAAGCAAGGCGAGAAGTCCTCTCTTCCCCTAAACTTTCTATCCCCTCATTTGTTAATTGTATGAAATTCTCACTTAAGAAAATGTCAGTCAGCTTTGCAGGCCTGGGGCCGGGGGTCTGAGCATCTATTGGGACGACAACAGTGTGCAATGTGGCAAATACAGGGGTTTCTTACTATCTTGCTATTGAAATCCAATACCGTTCTGTTTTGTTTTGTTCTGACTTAGTGTTTTGCTTTATTCAAGGTTCTGTTTTGATTGGTCTTACTCTGTTTTGTTTGGTTCAGTTTGGCTATGGCTGATGGAATGGACATCTAATGTGAAGATACCAAGATACACTGTGGTAGCCATTGCTGTTTTCCTATTATCCTGCTTTGAAGTTCTGTACCCATTTCACTGCTTTGTTTTGAATGGATTTATTCTGTTTTGTTTTGTTGGGTTTTATTATCTTTAAAATAAAATTTAAAAAATTTTTAAAAAAGAAAGAAAATGTCAGCCGGTAAACCAGTGAACTCCCATTAAGGTGCCAGTTAGATGTAGGTATTCACCCTGATAATCCTCATGTTCAGTGTCTGGTCACCAAGAACAGCACAGATTTGATGATCAAGTGACTCTAGAGAGAATACACATGCTAGAGGAGCACAGGAGCAAACAGGCTGGCGCCTCTGTACTCTCAGGAGATGGTGGGGTACAGCAGTGGTTTGGGGGTGGGGGGTCTGACCCTCTGTGAGCGAGACATGTACGCATGCACTTCTTCATTCGTGCCCTCAGCCAGCGTATCTGAAGCACTCACTTTGTGCATGGAACAATCTTAGTTTTAGCAAGTTGAAAAGATGAGCGAAGTCTGGGTTCTCCTGAAGTAAAGGCGACTCACAGTAAATAGGTTGTCGCAAGAAAACTTGCTGCGTTTCGCTCTGTGTTAAGCCCAGGTTTTCTGGGAGCACACAGCCGGGAATCCTTCTCCACCTCACTCAGGCGTGTCAAGGGGAAGACAGGTCCTTTAGGCTGAGACCTGAAGGACAGTGGCTGAGATTTGTTCAGAAAAGAAAAGAAGAAAAGAAAGAAAAGAAAAGAAAAGAAAAAAGGAAAGAAGAAAGAAAAGAAAAGAAAGGAAAATCATCTCGGAAGTGAAGATAAAATTTATATAAGGCTGGAGGCCCAATTCAAAACCAAAATTTGAAATAAAAAATGCGTGATGTATTTAGGGTACAGAAATAAAACTTTGCATTCCTAAAATATGAAATATATGGCAAACAGAAAGCAGGCTGGAGAAATAGGAAACCACATGAGCCTCGCTGAGGAGCTTGTACCTTGTCCCTAGTAAACCCAAGGTCACTGAAAAACTGCAAGCAGAGAAGTGCTGTCATCAGACTGGCCACTGTGGAAATCATTCTGAGGGACATAATTGGAGGGGAGCAGGAGTGGAGGTGGGGCGATCGCTGACGAGGTGAGATGCCAGCTCAGCCCAGTCACAGGAGGACTGGGGCCGAGGTGGCCATGCTGCTACTGATGACCGTGGTGACACCAGTTTTAATGTGGTCCTGGTCAGGATGGCACCGTCAGGCTTAATTTTCTGCGAGCCTCTAGAGCTGCACTGTCTAACACGGGTTAGATACCCGGCTGTGGAACACAGTGGCGATGGAAAGTCTTGCTGTGTTTTTCCCTTTTACCATGTTTCCAACTGCCTGACCGCCAGCTAAATTAGTGCCCAGTCCTCAGTGTAAGGATGAGAGGTTTTGAAGAAGAAATTAAAGCATTAACACTATGCTTAGAACACAGCAAGTACCCAATAAATATATTTTAAATGAAAAGCATCTCCTAGATGAAACTTTTGTCTTTTATCAAATTACTTTTGCATCTAGTCAAGCTCAGTGTCCGTGTCTGAAGCCCATCTCATGATCTGTGCTCTAGAGGAGGCCTTATTTACTGTCTTGCTAACCAACCTCGAACCCCATCCATTGACTGCAATGTAAAATTCTGTGTTTTCATGCAAGGCTTTCTAAATTTTATGGTAGTTGTAAATGTTTTATTCCTAATAAATACACGGGGGATGCCCAACATGTATGAGATAAAGGCAGTACTTTCCTAGCTAAATGGCTGGGGAGAACACATCTGCTCTCTTTCACTCATTCACCCAGATTTCCTCAGACAGATTTATAGGATTTTAGGGCTCCACAGACCAGGTTGAAAAATGTGCCTGCAGCAGAAATAGCATAGTATTTCCTGTCACAAGTTCTGAGTTTCCTTCCAAGCCTACTATTTACCAACTGCACGGCCTCGAGCAAATCTTTTAACATCTAGGGTTTTGATTTTCGGTGTCTCCAAGGCATGTGGCTCAATCGCTCTTTGTTTACAGATCTCTGCAGATCAGCCAAGGGGCTGGATGGGAAGGAGTTTTGCCGCTTGTGAAGTGATCCATGTGATGCGCTGGCTGTTTTCCCCTCGATTTCCACTCTATAGCGGGAGTTCTTTACCTGCTCACAGAAGAGCCCCTGTCTAAATCCGGGCTCTTCCTTGGCTGCAGTGAAAAATGAGGTCCTAATAACAGGAAACTGAATGCAACGATTATTGCTATGGCTTGTACTCATAGGCCCTCCAGGTTCCCTTGCTTGTTTTCCAACTATTTCAAATAAACCTTAGTGGATTCTCACACACATTTATACCAAATAAGACATTTGTAGTTAGTTGATTTCTTCCAATGGGTCCTCTGTTCTAATGAATCTGCTCATCAATGGCCCTGTCTATGTGTATTCTCTAGCTCTGTATTTCCTCACAATCCTTGCTGTCCGTATGGTGCCCTAGTACCCCTGGGGTTGTCACCTGTCACTGAAATAACACTCCCTTTGTCTTGCTTCACCCACTTCGCTCCAAGTTCTGTCCACAAGTGGAAGAGATTAAATGCTTTTTTCCTCCTTCAGTATTCCATGATTTCATCAGAGCACAGACACAACCCAGCTTGGCTTCCATGATTCATAGAGTCAGTTTGACTTGAGTGAAAGCCACCTGATGGATTAGCAAAGTTCTGGGTGTATCTGTAGATGACAGACAAGTAGGTCAGCCAATTGAGTAGGGAATGTGGGTAATACTAACCAATAGGCTTACAGCCTGGGTGTAATAAAAAGGGAAAGAAAAAGGAAGTGTTTCCTTTTCTTCAGTTCATTTGTAATGGATAAATGCATACCTCATACAGTAAAGGATTCACTTTAATTTTATTGTTCATGTATTGAGTTAGTTTTTTATGTTCTTCTCCATATGGGACCACATATTCTAAGGTTTTAGAGATTTATTACAGAGAGTGAAAAGAGACAATGTGGTACCTAGAAAAAAGATCATTTTAAATTTCCCACAGAATGTTTGCCCTGTAAAGTCACAAAAATGTCTTAACATTACAAAAGAGGAATGCGATATTCCTTACAGGTAAACACACCTGTCAGAGATTTGATGGCAACATGAAGGCATGTGTAGCACGTGTGCTGTAGAGTGAAGTAGAATCATTAGGAGATAAGTTATGTGCCATACATAAGAAAGCAGATCTAGATAGTGTGAATCAATGAGGCAGAAATAAAAAAATAAGTTTAACGAAAAGAATGATGGCCTTTTATTAGGATTTAATGTCTACGATTGAGGTATTCTTTGGTTACAATCACCAGAGTATAACTTGAATATTCTCAATGTGAAAGAATAGAGATTTATGGAAACAATGTCAAATACCTCCTTACAGTCAGGGGAAGCTGGGAGAAGCTAGGAACAGGTCTACTCTAATTTTCTGGATAACAAAAACATCTCCAGTCCTCATGAGGTGACCCCGTGCAGTGCAACCGAGTGACCCCTTTCTCTACAGTCTGGCCTCACTGCTTGTGTGAGTCTAAGTTCTCTGGACAGCAAAACCTCAACGAAGCCTCCATGCCCAGCTCCATGTCCATCTCTACTTTAGAGAAAGGAATGGTGTTCTCATTTATCTATTTACTTAGTTCTTATTTTCAATGGACAAAATGTGTACACATCTGCTGTGTTTGACATGGTGTTGTGAAATAACGGATGCATGGTGGACAGCTTGTCTACCTCCTGGATCCTGAAAACCCACGGAACTTAGGCAGTTCCGAGAGCCCAGTGGACTCTGGTTTCCAAACGTGAGGCAAAGAGAGAGGCTGATGACCGGGAGAATTTCCAGGCTCCTTTCAGAGCGCCTTCCCTCTGGCTGTCCCCCAGGAAGTCACCCCAGGAAGCAGTGTGTGAAGGCAGGGCAGGCACTCTGCCTGCTCTGAGGATGCATGTGGCAGTCGAGGTCCTGGAGGAGGACAGGTGTCTCCTGCTGACCCTGCCTCTTACCTGCATGTGGGTCAGAGGAGTGCAGCGAGAATGGGACGCGGAAATATGCTTCTCCTCTTCTGAACACACAGAGAGGTTCCATTTCCAGGGTGCTTTGGGTGTTAGTTTGGGAAACTCTGAATGTACTCTGACCACGCATGAGACAAAACAAGAATGCCGACTTCACGCTTTTCTGTAAGACCGTGAACAGTGGCCGTGCGCTTTCTCCTCTTCCTGAGCAGACACAGAGGTGAAGTGATGGCCGTGCAGCACAGCACGCACAGCCTCTGTCTCCTAAGGAAGATAAGAAACAGCGTGGCCACTGTTCTGATGTCAGCACAGAGCGGACAAAGCTTGGATCGATCTCTGAGTGACCAACCAGAGGCGAACAGCAAGGGCTGCTGTCCGGGAAACCTGACCATCACAGGAGGAGTGGTACCTAAGCCTTCACCCCGCTAGGCCTGGGGAGTCGGCGTAATGTTTACCACACCGTAACCTGTGGCTAAAACCGAGAGCACCTTTAAGGAGTAGGGATTTTCAAGCATGCGTTCATTTATTCATTCCACAGCACAATCTTTCTACCAGAATCTCTCAGTCATGGGTTCGCTGAAGCCTCTTCTCTTCCCCAGGCATTTGAGGCTCTGGGCTCCAGCAGTGCACTCCTGGTTCTGCTTCACTGTCTGGATCCACCTTCCAGCTGTCACCCCGCAGCTGGGCAGGCCTCAGCCCATCACAGAGGTGCTAGGAGCAATGAATCTCAGGAAGGAGGCCCTGGTGATTGCTTTCCTCTTCTTTGTGTGCTTCTTGATCCTGAATCAAATTTATCTAAGTTATCTCCCAATGAGAACCGTGGGTACTAAAGAGAAGGTGTGTAAATCCTTGCACAAGGACAGAGACCAATGAGCTACAGCCAGCTGTGTGTGTGTGTATGCGTGTGTGTGTGTGTGTGTGTGCGCGCGTGCACATGAGTGCACCCTCACATGCTGTGGTGGCACAGGGCTTCCTGCGAGCTAGGTATAGACCCCAAGCTCCACTTCCAGCTCTAAACAGCCCTCAAGGTTTGTACATAAACAAGCAGTAAAAGAAGAAGGGAGGGGGGATAAGAAGCAGTGACATAGAGCCGACTTGATCCACAAGCCTTAAATATTTAAGGCTGGAGCTTCCCGGTAAATCTCACTGGCCTCTGCTTCAGAGCGCTGGGTCAAAACACCCCCTCCATTTGCATCATTCTGAGGGCTCAGCTAAGTGGCATTTACTGGAAAGCTATCTCATCCGAGCTGATTTATTTTTTGGTGCATGTTTTCAAAAATACGGATACGTGGAATGATTTTTTAAAATTCAGCCTGAGTGAGTTATCATGCTCAGGATTTTGGAAAGAGCGTTCTTGTAAAAATAAATAAATAGAAATCAGCCTCCCCGTGAGCCGCACCAGTTGTGCCCTATGCCTCCTGATACTCAGGATTAGCGAAATGCCTTTCTGCCCCTGGCGTGTTTTTCAGACATTTCAGAGATGTTATCACAGCTCTTCCAAATTTTCTCTTCCCTAGGAAACATTTCCCTACCTCTAGAACCCATTTATGAGCATTGGCCCCCCGCTGCAGTCCTTGGTTTTGTGCTTTTATTCCTCATGCAGTCTAGAACTAGACCCAGTCCCTTCTGAAACTGTTTTTGAAAATAATACATAGGTAGCATATATTTACTGAAAAATTAGAAAACACAGGTAAATGTATTTTTGAAAGTTTCCTGGGAAGAAAAGGAAGGTCTTTGATAAACTGTAGAAGCAAAGCTCGCTGCTCTGAAAGCTGTGTAGTTCTCAGGAATCACCCTGCGCTCCCCAGCCATGACCACGGTGCCTGATCACACCAAGTGTTTTCCGGAACATTCATTCATAGCATCTTTGGAATCAAGTTTGGGTGAACAATCAAAAAAAAAAAAGAAAGAAGAAAGAAAGAAAGAAAGAAAGAAAGAAAGAAAGAAAGAAAGAAAGAAAGAAAGAAAGAGAGAAAAGAAATCCCCCAAACCAACTCTGATTCTTTTTTCTCTGACAGAGCTCTGGTCCTTGAGGCACCTCAGGACCCACATAGCATGGAGAAGAGGGCAGGAGAGTGGTAGAAAAGAAGAAGACAAACAGGATGAGCCGAGGAGGGGGAGGAGAGTGTGACACAGCCAGGGCTCCTGTCCCGGAACGGAGACAAAATTGTCAGGCAATAACGTTTCTCCTCCAGGAAAACTAACCCCGACTCTCTTCTTTCCATTGTTTCTGAGTGTTGTGGCGATTTCTGTTCCTTTTGGCCCTTTGGATGTTTTTATTATTCTTTAAAAAATTTCCTTGCATGGTGATTTGAAAAGGCCCCAGGAACGCCGTGAGGTGTCCGGATGGCCTTGTGAAAGCAACCCGAGGGATTAACTGAGCAGGCTGGGGACCAAAGGCAGCTGCTTTTTTATAAACACTCGAGAGAAAAACCCAGACAAGCAAACTCAGGGGCTTCTTCCGACACCTCAGCGGCCAGAGTTGTGTGGCACGGCCCACCTGGCAGCCCCGGGGACACCAGGAAGCACTGTCGCAAGTCTTGATTGGTCTCCCTCCCTGGTCCCCAAACCTGCTTGAGATAAAATTACAGAGTGGTGGTGACACTGGCGTCCTCCCTGGAGTCACTTCCTTTTTTGGGTCTCAGGCTCATCTGAAATAAGATTAGAACTACTGCTTCTCCCCTGAAGTCCCTGGGGCTCCGAGGAGTCAGGAGTAAGACGCCATGCCAAGACCATGAAATGCTGCTTAGAATCTCTGCAAGTTTTGTGCAAATCATAAAGCGCTGAGCGTCTGCTTCTGTTTAGATTTTATCACGAGCTGATGATCGTCTTATGAAGACGATGACAGCCGCTGAAGGCTTAGGACTTTCTGGGGTGACCGTGGAGGACCTGGCGTGGGTGGTGGGACACAGTCTTGGGCATCATTACCGAGATGGCAGCTGCACACAAATTCAAAAAAATAAATGAAAGGGGTTCTTGCTGATGAAAAGAGAAAACTCCACAGCGGAGGCCGTTTCTGACCATTCCTCAGGTGCTCCTGCTCTGCGGTCTTAGTTTTGCCATTTCTGCAGCCTCGCTTTGGTATAACTGTGTTTCATATTCTTTATTTCCGATTCATTTCCCAGGATCAACTTGGGAAACTCACTCCCTCACCAAAAGGCAAACAGGAAACATTTACCATGTCAGAAGCCATCGAATTATAATCCCTCCTCTTTGGCAAGTCTGTGGGTAGAATTTAAAGGCAACACAGCATTTGGAAATGCAAATGCCAGGCCTATGCTTTTCAAAGTTGACTGGTGTCATCAGTACACAAAACTATTTCTTTATGGATGTTTCCATGTAGTTCCTTTAGAAATAGGAAGATTTACATTCACCTTCTTCATGGGCAATGAAAAAAAAATGAATTGGACAACTGCAAGGAAAATCTCTTCTCACACTATAGGAGCTTTCATGACCCAAGCAGAGTCTCATTCTCGCCTTTGTGTGTTACTTCAGGTTTTCAACATCTGCTGTTGGGATCACTTTAAAAATGAATTTCCTGGACCCAGTGTTAGTGTCTGACTGCTGTAGCCAGAGATACCTTTCTAAGGCCTGGTATAGAAAATGCAACGTGCACAAAACCCCAGCGACACCTGTAGAGCACAGACAGTCAGGAAATCTCCACTGCCTAAGGGCCAGGAGTTTTTTTTCCTAGTCTCCAAATTATTGCAGTTTTTAAAGAAAGAAAAGTCAGCCTTTCAAAGAAAGGATACCTCGTCATCCATGACAACGGGATTGAGCCTGGAAGACACTAAAATGTCAAGCGCAGGAAGACAGAGACTGCCTAATCTCGCTTCCACGTGGGATCTGGAAAAGTCAGCGGGAGGAAGCTGAGAGGGATGGTGGATGCCGCCAGGCCGGGGCCCGAGAAGGGACACATCTGTTCCAGAACACAAGCACCAGTTAGGAGGGAGCTGTGTAACACAGCCATGGCGCATCCTGGCTGCTACTGCTAAGAATGTAAGATAGATACTCTTGGAAGTTTCTTTAAAAACAGACTTTAAGCAATAAGCATTTGGGGGAAGTATGCACTAGTCAGCTTGGTTTAGCCATTCCACGGTGCACACGTGCATGGAAAGAGCGCAGTGGCCACCACACAGCCATGTAAGCTTTATTAGTCAATTTTAAAAGATAGAGTACAAAAGCCATGCAATGCACCAGGCACTGGGGCCTGAACCCAGGGCCTCACACCTGCCAGACTGACACTCTACCACTGAGCTCCTGCACCACACCCGTTGGTGGGGGTTACTTTAAAAAGGGAAAGGTGAAGAGCGGTTTCCCTGGGCATCGGGATATGGCTGAGGAGAGGTGAGGAGGGAGACCGGATCTCGGTCTCGTGCTCCTTCCCTCCCTGTGCCTTTCTCCCCTCTCCTCCCTGGGGCCCTCTCCTCTCCTGCCACGTCCTCCCTGGGGCTTCCTGCTCTGTGCCTCTGCATCCTCTCTTTCTTCGCTCTTTCCCTCTCTCCTCTTTGACTGTTTATTTTATGAAATGATCATTTTCCCCAAAGCCCACTTGTTGGAAAGATCAAATTAAACAGGGCAAGGCACATCCATGCAACGCAATCCTGTATAACCACGAGAACTCACGGGGAGAATTTTTCAGTCCAAAACACATGACTGAATTAAAAAAAAATCTCCAAAGCATTAGCTGCATACAGCAAAGTCCCATGGTAGAAAATAATTCTATTTCTACAGTCACAGGAGTTTATAAGACCGTTTATGGAGTCCATGTTTGATGGTTTTATGACATTCTCTATCTTTTTCTTTTTTCTTTTGTGTTAGCTCTGTTTTGCCTTTGCAGTGCCGGGGATTGAACACAGGCCTTACACAGGCCAGGCCAGGGCTCCACCACTGATCTACACCCCGAACCTCGTTCTTTGTCTTTTGAAATTCTGCCCCACTTGGTACACATCACATGTGCAATAAAATGACTTTTTAAAGCAATGTCAAACAAATCAGTTGCCTTCGTTGAATGAGGTTATTTTGCTTTTTCTAAATATCTTGCGATCAAAATTTTGCAGAGGACAGTGCGTCCTGAAGGGCGAAAATTGCATTAAAATTAGAATTTTTTTTATCCATAGTGGGGATCAAACACGCGACTGTGCACTTGCAAGGTAGACGCTTACGCCGCTGAGCTAAATCCCCAGCACCAATAAGCAGCTAACCCGACTTTCCTTTTTTTGAAAACGGAGTAAGTTCGTCGGTACGTGTTGGGTCTGCACGACCACAGGCGTCATGCGGAGTCTGCTATGCAGGATACATTTCGGTTCCTTTCCCCCCATTCCCCTCCCTTCAGCCTCTCTTCCCCTCCTTGTTTACAAAGCTCTGTTCGCATTTTTACCTTCTATTCTCATTGTTTTTCCTTTCCCCCTCCCTCGTTCCCTTTCCTATCTGAACCTTTCTTCCTATTTCCCCAGTGTCTGTTATACATCTTGGTCCTGATTTCCGCGTTCAGTTTCCCACTTGTTTCACTTAAGAGTTACGGCTGCAGGCGCATCTCAAGTGACTTTTCAATCGCGTGAAAGCTTTAGGAAACACAGAAGAAGACGGCAGCATGCGCCCCAGCCCGGCCCAGGGGGCCCAGAGAGACCCGGCAGGACGGTGCAGAGCCCTGCGAAGGTGCTACGGCTTCCCCTCACTTGCAGGAACCACCGGAATTGAAATAAAATTAAAATAAAATGAATCGATCTCTGTAAAGAGCACAATCAGCTGCTTTTCATTCATTCGCGACTCTCGGCGAACTCCCGCCCCGCCCTCTCGGCTGCGGCCCCCGAGCTTCGCGGGCGCGGCTGCCCTCTGCTGGCCGCTGCGGAGACTGCACGCTGCTTCGCCCAGACCTCGGGCTCTGGACCGGGAACACAGACCCTATTTACGCGTGAGGCCGGCGCTGGGCCTTCTGCGGTTATTTTTAATGAACTTTTTAAAGAGGTCATTTGCGCGAGGGTGTGCACAGCCGGAACGGCGCTCTCAATGGCTCTCTGTCTGCGGTCTGTGGCTGTTGGAAATCCGCGGGGCACCTGAGGGTGGGCGTTTGCAGCAGGCTGGAAGGTTTCCCAGCCGGCCCTGCCGCACACAGGCGCCCTGTGTGTTTGGCCAACAGAGAGGACATTATCAGACGCCTGGGCCTGCACGGCGTGGGCGTGGGATCGCTGTCACTGTGGACTCTGTTCAAACATGCAGACACACGGGTAGTCTGCTAACAGCGTTGCCAGCATTTGGGGAAAAGCCACCATGAATTCAAGCTGCCTTACTCGTTTTATCCGATGCACAATTAGGAATTCGCTCCCACCAGCTGCCCACCAGCGGCTGCAAGAGGAAAAGCTTCAAGGGAGTGAGTTTGTCTCTCAGTGCATCTGCGTGGCCCGCCCAATCTCTTCCCTCGATTCTGGGGAAACTTGTTCTTACCTGGCCTCCATACTGATCAGGTTCCTTGCCACATCTCCCCCTGCGCTGCTGTACCTCTTCTGCCCTCCTCCGTTTCTTTCTGCTTATGATTCCTGCTGGCAGCTTCCTCCTCCGTGTCAG
This sequence comes from Dolichotis patagonum, assembly GCA_004027295.1. NCBI lineage: Eukaryota > Metazoa > Chordata > Mammalia > Rodentia > Caviidae > Dolichotis > Dolichotis patagonum. Next base: position 52,261 of record PVJX010010071.1, read on the forward strand.
TAAGCATGAAGCCCCTAAAACTCCAACGGCAACAAAAGAAAATAATGAAACCATTTGTTTTCACTACAGAACTCTGCTCAGATCCTGTCCCTACAAACTTTCAAAATGACATTTATGGCTTCGCCTTTCTCTGAGGTCAGTGCCTGGACTCGGACGCGCGATCCTGACTAGACCGAGCAGGCGACAGCGCCCACAGTGAGGCTGTGTCCAGTCCGCAGGCTCGGGCCTTGTCCGGGTGAGTGTAGCTGGAAAGTGCGCAGAGCGGAGCCCGGAGATTAAAACTGTCTGAAGGGTGAAGGGAGAGGACTGTGACAGCGATGTCAGCCAGGGTGGATCGGGGCCAAACCCTGTAAATGCACATGTGCTTTCCCCAACTTCCTGAGGACAACAGAGAGGACATTCAATTAAATTTTGAATTAAATTAAATTAAATTAAATTAAATTAAATTAAATTAAATTAAAAGGACAGAACACGCTTGCTAGGGAGGGGCTCAACCCTGAAAGAACCATGAGCGCCGCAGCCCTGCGAACCAACCACAGTAGCACAATTACCAGCAAAATCAGCAAACAGGTGAAACGCAGCCTGACCGGCTTCCGATGGGAAGAATTAATCTCATCTGCATCTTTGAACTCAGCAGACCTAGATAGATGGCAGCTGCTAAATGTCCGTGATAGGTGTTTTAATTTCCTCCGCTCACAATTCTCTGCCACTGTCTTTTTACTAAAGTTCTCCTAACGCAAGGTCAGATCCAACTTGTCTTTGTGTCCTTGAACCAGACACGTAGCCAGATTGACTGTGGTAGAGGAGGAGGCCTGTGCGTCGTGTGGAGGGTGCAGGCTCTGAACTCGGATTGCTGGTCTTCTGTGGTGGCTTCAGCAAAGAAGACTTTGAGAGTTGTGACCACTTCAGAATTGCAGGTTTTTCCTTCTGTTAAGTGGGAAAATAATGCTTATTATTATAAATATATTCGATTTGTCTTAAGAATTCAATGAGAGATGCTTATATGTGGTTCAATTTACTTAACGTTCAAGTAATTCACACACGCGGGGCCTGTTATCATCGCATTTTATATCGTTGAGGAAAGTGAAAAAGTTGCCAGAAGTAGCACTGCTCTTAGTGAACTGGCTTAGATAAGCTGGTGAACCCGTTCAGTATCAGCAGAAGTTGGCACACGTGTGGATTCTGATAGAAATGCGGAGAGAATCCTAAGTTTTTCCGAGGTGGGACTGGATTGGGCTTTCTCCTGCAGGACAGAGTGGTACGTTTCAGTCACTGTGTTAGATAATGATTCGGTCGTTTCTTGATTTCCTGATTTAAGGACACTTGTATTGACCACATATTTATATATATGGAGTTGCAGGTAACCCCTGAAAGTCTATTATGTGATTTTCTGGGCAAAAATAAAAGATGATAAACTAGCCTGAGTTAAAATTGAGCAAGAATAATTAAGGAAAGTACGTAAAGACTGGACTTCAGAGAGATTACAAAGGCCAATCAGACTCCAGGGAGCCACACATCTATGTGAGATCGAGCCAGAAACTTGAGTCTAAACTTTCTGGAAGCAACCATCAAAAGGGGGAAAGGCGGCAATTAAACAGGTGACGGTATTGTTAGTGCAGACCAGATAATTCATAAATGGAATTTTAAGTATTTTTGACCTAAGTTTACAAGAATCACCTCAAACTCTTAATTGCAAATACTCCAGGTGAAAGTTAGTTTTCTTGGCAGTGAGTCCCTTGGGCCTGCACTGTGCCCACGTTTGCACACACAGAGCAACACTAAAGCCAGCAGAAAGTGAGGAAGAACAGGTTCAATGTTGGCCCAACTGGCTGGCTATGAAGCCTAATCCAACATCACTGTCCCTACAAAAATTTTACCACAAGAGAAAACCCCAGAAAAGGAATTCCTAGAACACATTCTATCAAATACAAATATACAGTTGATTGCCATGGTCATATTTCTCATAATGACCTTAATAAATTAAGAATTTAGGGGCCAGGGATATAGTTCATTGGCATAGTGCCTGCCTGGTAAGTACAAGGTCCTGAGTTTGATTTCTGGCACCAAAAACAACAATCAAACAGAATTTACAGATATTCAGGGTACATAGCAGAGGAAAACCATGGTAGCAGGAGAAGGGAGTATTCCTTGAGATTTCTCTTATAATTTGCAAACCTAACTTGAACCAGCATCTGACTTCGGATGTAACAGAGCCACACTTGAAATTTAATGGGACGTTTTCTAAAGAGGTATCTAGGTTTGGTAGGGAGATAGTGCTGTATATCTAAGAAACAATTACAGAACTCATGCAAGTCAAATGTGGGAGAAACCAAGGACCAGCTGAAATAAGAACACTTAGAAATAAGAATACCATGTTACTTGTCATAAGCACGCACGTCGACACACACCTGTCATCCCAGCACTGAGAAAGCTGAGGCAGGAGGATAGCTGTAGCCTGAGGCCATCTAAACTGCATAGCGAGACCGTGTCTCAAAAAGAAGCAAGAAAAGCACAATGAAATGTTTAATAAGGCACAGTGACTTTAGAAGAACACAGAATTTGTGCACAAACTCTGTCCAAAGGGAGCTTCCCTAAGCTGAAAGACTTGGTAAAGCCTAATGGTAAAGCCTGCTCTAATTCTGTCCTAATGAGACGTTTCATATTTTTACATCCCAGCCACCATTCCAGGACGGTGGAATTACGACTTCTGCAATAGGGAGAAAGAGCAATGAGGTTTGTGAGATTATTCAATATACCTTGCTGAGCAGAAAGAAAGACAGAAAAATGATCTTAGTTATCTTATTTGAAATTGAACAGAGAAAAAAATGTCTACTGGGTGACATCAAAACACGTCTGTTATAGGAGAACTGAAAGAAGGCGATGTCCTCAAAAGCAACACAGCACAGGACAGAGGACCCAGGCTGTGGCATCTCCCGGTCCTCAGTCCCTGTCGGGCTCTGGGTCTTGGTGAGTGCAAGACCCTGGGGAAATCATTAGGCTTTTAGATTCCATTTCTTCAGCTGTAAAACAGGAAGAATGGTCCCCGCCTCTCAGGAGAGAGAGAAAAAAAACAAGTGGACCCAACACGAAACGCATGTGTAATAAAGGCTGGGGCACCGGAAGTAGCCAAGACTGTGTGGCAGCTTTGCCCAGCGAACGCTACCGTTTGACCTGGTGAGAAAACACAGTTCGTACTCTCAGAATGCAGAGCTTCGTGAAGGGTCATGGTGACCCTTCCAGGAAGAAAGGCAGACGGAAACCGCTTCCTGTCTCTTGCTGAGGGGCACAGGCTGACCAGTGTCAGCTCTGTGGGCCTCTGGGGGAAGCCTCCCTGGAGGAAGTGATATTTGGTGCAGCCGGGAAGGTGACTAGAGATGCTCCAGGCTGGGGGACAGTGTGAACAGAGCTTACGGGGTGTAAAGCCCTGGAGAAAAGGGAGAATGGGAACACAGCACACAAAATAGGAGAGAGAATGAGTACTTTTGAAAGCAAGTTGTATTTTGCTGAGGATCTGCCATTTGTCTTTGGCTAGGTGGTGGGGCTAAGGGTGGTTTTTGAGACCGCCGGCACGGATGACTGCTTTAACCTGTGTTTTCAAAGGGGATCCAACAACTCTGTGGGAGAAGAGCAGAAGAAATCGGGGGTGAAGACTGGAGACAGACTGGCTTGTGGCCCAGGCCTGGCCCAAAGCGAGGGTGTGGGCGTGGAAAGGGTGGGGCTGGAATTCTGGGCTGCAGTCGGTGACAGGGCCATAGGGCTTGCTCCTGGCAGCATGCTGGACACTAAAGAGAAAAGGCTTCCGCCACAGAAGCTGCGCACGGGAGAGCGAGGGCAGCTTGAGGGTGTGAAGCTGAGTTTGAGTTTGAAGTCTCGAGGAATCGGGCAAGTCGAAATGTTCAGTACCTGGTTGTGTGTTTTGCTTTGGAACCCTGGAGGATGAGATGAATAGTAAATTCATACGAATCATTTTAACAAGAATAATACCTGCTATTAATTGAGTACTTAGTACTTAGTATTCATTGAGTACTTACATCACCACATCAAAAACTCTGATATGTTACTTTATGTAACTGTTGTCAAGAACTTCTCATTTAAAACAGGCAACCTCAGAAAAGCTAAACCCTTACACACAGGATGCAGTGGAGTTCTTCTGATTTCCCTCAGCGGGAGAGTGTGGAAGGTCAGTTAGGAGCCGTTTAGCTTCAAGAAGCAGAGATCCAAACTCGAGTTGCGCGATTTGTTGATTCATACCTTTGACATGTCCAGAAACAGAGTAGGTTCAGTTCAAGTTTGGCAGTAAAATTCAACAGCATCCTCTAAGAACTCGCTTCCGTTTCCTGCCTGCCCTGCCTCCTGAGGGTCAGGCCATTGAGAAGCACAAATCAATATTCAGGGTCAGTTAATTTCGTCAGGAGAAGATGGCGCACGCGGACTTCCTGTGCGCCCTGGTAAACCCTTGTACACCCGTCAGGGACACAGGAAGGAGGGTGGGGTTGTGCTGTTTGCTGGAGGCCTTGAGTGGCCTCCTCTTTCTGTACGCAGGGCGATGTCACCCCTCTTCAAACTCTAGGGCTGGAAAGAGTGGAGCTATTTTGATTTAAAAAAAGAATATTGAAAAAAAATAAGAATATTCACTAACCAGACTATTCATTAAATAGGCCTGAACGGGGAATCTTGGGCAGGACCATATTGAAAGGACCATTAAAGCAAAGACACAGCTATGTGAAGAAGTAAGAAAGAGGGAAGTAAGGTCGTTATTATGATGACAAGGCTTTGGTTGATATTTACAGTGAATTTCTCACTCTCTGAAAACAGCCCAAACACACTTTTCCTTTGCAGAAGGAAACATGAAGAGCGGAAGCCAGGAGTGTCGGGTGGTGTTTGCTGCGGAGGTTTTAGGACTTTTACGCTGAAGGGGAAATCTCCGTGATGCTGGGCTGGGGACTCCTCTGTTCTCAGGCCATCAAGGGCAAAATACTTCATCTGCATCGACGCTCTCCACAGCAAGCAGTGTCACAGACGGGAGGCTGCGCAGACCCAGACTGTCACCCAGAAATGAGACTGGTCCCTGCAAGGAGAGGGGAGAGGAAGAAGAGAGATTCCAGGCCCGACAGAGACGAGTTTGAATCTGGCTTTGGATGCCTGCTGGTGATTGACCAAGCCGCTTCAGCCCGTTGAGGCCCATTTTCCTGACAGTGATTTGGGGACATAACGGTCACTCTGAAGAGTGCTCCGTGTCGAGTAGGACGGCGTGCGGTTACCCAGTAGGGCACAGGGAAGGGCAGCATTGTGACGGATGCCCTTTCAGATGCAGCACGTCTGTGATTACTATTATCAGTTTCCCTGAGACACGGAGACGCTCAGTGCATGGGGTGTAGCCAGGGGTCCAGCATCGGGACCTGGGGCCAAGGGGCCGGTGTCTGGATTTCACAGCTGCTCTGGGGAGGTGTGCGGGCTCCAGTGAAGATTTTCTCTGTGTGTGTTTCCTCCTTAGCAGGCCGAGGATGCTAATAGCGTTTTCCTAGAGGGTTGCTAGGAGAATTCAACACCAGCCGAGAGACCTGCCCCATAAATCGGTGGTGACATGAGCCTGGTTCTTCTTGGCTGAAATGAGGAAGAGAGGACATCCGGGTGTCTCCCTCTCTAGGGTGATTCCAGAGCCCAAGCTTCAAATCAAGGTGACGCGGACGCCTAGTGGGTCCCCAGGACCTCTGTGCACAGTACTAGACCTGCGTCCTGGGCAGGACAGGCTCTGAAAGGTCACCTGACAAGTCTGCTGCAACACTGCGCTCACAGCCCCTGGCCCACTGCGCATGCTCGGAATCCCACGTCCCCCGAGCCGCGACACTTTCACATTCTGGGGACCCGTCCTGGGCTCGGCTGTTCACTTTTGCTGAGTTTGTCCAGAAATGTGAACCCTTTCCCCTGTGATCTCGTTCTCCTTTCAGTTCTGTAATGATTGTCTTTGAACCTCTGAATCTGTTTTGAATACCATAAAGGAGAAAAGGAGAGAAAGAAGAAAAGAGGGCAGAGAGAGAGAGAGAGAGAGAGAGAGGCAGAGAGAGAGACACCAAGGGAGAGATTAAGTAATTATCAGACATTTGCGAGTACAGGTCAGATCACCAGAGCTCTGGGAGAACGACGTGTCAGCAAGGGGGAATACGTTTCTTCTTATTGCTCAGTGTCAGATATTTGTGTTGTCTAAAAGTCACACATGAAGGGATTCTTCCCGTGAGATTTTTTAAAAGTTTCAGTCACCGTTTCACCACCTGGCCGACTCCTTTCTTGTCCGT
>PVJX010010072.1:0-58439 GCA_004027295.1 Dolichotis patagonum
AGATTTACTTCAACCTGATAAAAGCCATCTATGACATACCAACAGCCAACATCAAACCATCAAAAACTGAAAGTTTTTGCTCAGACATTAAGAACAAGACAAGGATGTCCACTGTCACCACTCCTACTCAATATAGTTCTAGAAACATTAGCCAGAGCAGTTAGACAAGAGAAATAAGTAAAAGCAATAAAGATAAGAAAGGAAGAAGTTAAATTATCCTACACATCTGAAACTGACATGTTGGAGCAGAGCTAAGGAGAGGGAAAATCATGAAAGAAAACATTGTGAACATTTGTTAAGAGGACGAATTCCTACTTATTATGCAAATATTAGAAGAAGCACATTTAGACAAGTTGATAATTATATTACATCATCTTTGCATTTTGCCTTTTCTATTCATTCGGGCACCCCTCCTTTTAGCATGGGCTGTTTGGGATAGAAGGTCCAGCATGTAAGCTCCATGGTGGAGGCCTAGACAGGGCTAGAAACAGGAGAGAAAGCCTTGGCTCGTATGTGTTGAGGACATGAAGAGACTTGCTAAAGGTAAAGCAAGAGGTGATGTGGACTGTTAGAACTGATTTTGGACTTACACATGTTCTTACATGTAGTACTAATGTGTGCTCCGTTCCTTGGCTCTCAGAAGAAAAGAATGTTAAAGCCAGCTCATTGCCGTTTAGAGATGGGAACACTGACACAGGGAGAGCTGGAAAATTGCTGAAGTTTCCACAGTAGCAGAAGTTGCTTTACCTTTTGTTTATTTCACATAGAACCATTGTGTACATTGCAGTTTAAGAATTTTCATTGTCATGGTGAGTTGTTAAGACTTTTGTGTTAGTTCAAGGCTTTTTTTTTTTTTTTTTTTTTGGTACCAGGGATTGAACTCACGACCTCGCACTTGCCAATTAGGCACTTTGCCACTGAGCTGTATCCCTGGCCTGGTTCAAGGCTTTTTGTCTCTTCTTCTTGCCACATCTTCAGAGAGAAGTTTTTAATATGGTTACACAGTTCCCGTGCCCATGTGTTGTGGATCTCATGCGGTATTGCTGATGGCGGTCCCTGCGGAACTGTGCTAAGCTATGAAATACATTTGATAGTCTGATGGATTTGTAAAACATGGATCAGAGAAGGAAGCTGGACACTCCGGGCTACTGTCATAGGCTTCATAGTTAAAAGAACTTGAGGCTGTTATAACTAATGCCATTGGTAGTCAGCATTCTCTGGAGCTACATGGCTTGGGAGAAATGTGATTTGTGTGAATTGAACATATTGGTATCCCTAATGTCAGTTTTAATTTAATGTATTTTGAGATGAGTTCTGTAGCTTCATTTAGTTCTTATTTGTTGCATCATTTAACAAATTCACTGAGTACTTATTGGATGGCAGGAGCTTTCAGAAACTTTGAAGAATACAAAGATGAATAGGGCCCAACCTTGGCTGCAAAAGTTCAAGATATGCTTGATAAAAGTGATACAGAGCAAAAAACAGTAATTGAATATTGAAGACACAATGACATGAATGTGGATAGGGCTTTATAGACATTTAGAGCAGAATATCCAAGGGGGCATGAATGGGCAGGAGTTGGGGAGTGGTTAAGGAAAGTCTCCAGAGAAGTGACTCTTTGAGTTGAAAGGCTCCATACAGTTAAAGCCACTGAGGCAGAGGAAGGCAGTTTAGACTGTGACATAGAGGTCAGAGACAGAATGATGAGTTCAAGCAGTAAGAAGGTGTTCGTATCAATAGACCAGAGAATTTAGACGTGACCAGCTGATGAGGAAATGTGTAGGGACCACAGCAATGAGCTGGGTTCATATGAAGATTCCATGACAGTGCCTGGTACAAAAGGGATGCTAAGCAAATATTCATGGAAAGGAGAGGGATAGACAATGGGACATTGATGAAACATGTTGGGAAAGGGACTGCATGACCTGCTATCTGTGTGCAGATAAGACTGAATGTCAGGGTGACAAAGTAATTTGGGTAAGAGGTGGCAGTAGTAGCATGAAGTCAAGAGAAGGTCAGGTGGTGGCTTAGAATAGAAGATCTAAAAAATGTATTATAAAGAAGTTAAATCTAGCAGAATTTGTGAGACAAAGACAAGAGACTAAAATGTCACTCAGGTTTAACTTTAAAAATTTAGAGCCACTAGGGATTTATTTAGCTCAATAGAACAAGCCACCTGCCTGGAAAAATGCAAGGTTGTGAGTTCGATCTCTGGTTAAAAAAAAAATGGAACCTTTTTTCAGTTGAAACTATGACAGTGTAATTCCAGAAATGAAAATAGGGTCTAATTTTAATTTATCCTTATTATCCACTCAGTCATCGATGAGAAAGATTGTTTCATGAAAAAGGAATTCATTTTTCCTTGACATTGGAGGTAAGCAGCATATTCAAGATCCAGAAAATCTCTGTGATAATATCTCTCTAGTGTTGGAGATGATTTATTGCCCTCTCCATAAAAGCTGCACCAAAATGGAAGCACAGTGGTCAGTGACATTAATATTTTAGTGCAATTTTGTTTTATGCCATTAAAGCATCAACTGATCAATGGCCAAGTTTCACGTGTATGTGCCCACTAAATGAGCCCTGCGTTTAGTGGGCAGACACTCCATTAAAACTGGGGATCAATGAGTCTTTAATAAATATTTTTACCTTCAGCTGATAAAGTGGCTTAGCTGTTAGTAACTATTCGTAATCTGGCTATGTGTTTTACAGAATGTTTTTTTCCTAGATTTTGAGGCAGTGTATTTTATAAACTTCAATGACATGAAAGAGCATAAAGGAGAAAAATGGGTCATTAATTCTGAGGAGGTAGGGCAGTCCTCATTGGAAGATACATATTTAAGGCATTCTTGAAGGATGAGAGAACTCTTATTTAGCTGGGGAGTGGGTACACAGAAATATATTGGCATGGCATGTGTTGTTGCAGGGAAATTGCAATGTACACAGTTGTGACAGGCCGTAGGATACTGGGAAGGATGTTGAAACTGGAAGAAGACCTAAAATCAGTAGAAGAAAACCTTGTGTGACTTTATCCCATAGGCAGTGAGAAACCATCAAAAGTCTTCATGTAGAGAAATGATGTATCAGATGGGAGTTTTAGGATGATCTCTCTGAAAGCAGTTTAGAAGATGAAAGTAGACAGAAGGCAGCAGGGAAGCCAGTTAGAAAGCCATTGCATATTCCAGGAAATGGTTGCCGACAGTTATAGGATACCAAGGGAGGCTGTAAGAGCCTGTTTATTGGGGTTAAATGAAATAACTAGTCTCCTGCTGCCCATTCACTGCCTGGCACCATCACTCTTGTATTTTGGCCCTCATAATAAAGCCCTGGGTTAGTCAAGACCCCAGAGTCAGGGGCTTCACACTGTGTACCTTGTAATCCTCCAATAACTATTTCCAGTTGGCCTGATCTGATGGCTGGGCCAATGACTAGGAGTTATTGGGCTGGAATGAGGACATAGAAATCAGCTAATTTATCACCTCTTGTCATATAAGGAAATGGACCCAGAGAGCCTGAGAGTAAAAATGAATGTACATGCTTACTAAAAGACTCTTTCAAATAGTATGCTCAGTTGTTATTTGGAATATGGAGCCCAATGCTCTGTAGAAACCAGAAGAACTTGCCGAATACAAAGGCCCTTTGCACTTTAGAGGCAGCCCTGACCTCGGATCATGCAACAAGAGAAAGATCAAGGGAGTTAAAAAGTAGCACGTTCTTGAAGGAGCCCAGTTGTCATAAAATTCTTCTTCACGCAAGCTTGAGTTCTTCAGGTGTGATGGTGCATCCGGGGCTCTTTATGTAGCAGGCTTCTCCCATGATACCCCAAGGAGCATGAGAAGCAGCTTGTCTTGTATAGAGTATTAGGCCTGAATCAAGAGATCTGGGTGCAAACCCAATATTACCCAAATCCAAGACCTTGTCTGGATTTCACTTTCCATGCTGCCTTGGCAGGTGCCCAGCAGGTAATGGACACTCACTGACATCGTTGTCTACATTTCCGAAGGGAAGGTCCTTTTGTTCCTGTGTGTGAAGCAGCATGGTAGAGTTGCCTAACACAGAAAGACTGTAGGGAGAGCCAACGAATCACGTGAGGCTGTGGCTTCTGTTTCCTGGTGATGGCCATGGAGGGTCTGGTAGATCTGCTGACCAGCCTTCCCCCTCCTTCCTGTGTAGCTTTAGTGAGGCTTCCCGGAGCTGTTTTCTATCAAAGAAGATGGCCTTCTGTGCCCTAACATGATTTCAAACAAGTAAGATCATGTTTTGTAGACATGAGATGGTTTCTTTTAAGTAAAAGAAAAACCACATTGCATGTTTGCTCTAGGGAGTTTTTGTCATCTCCTTAGTAGATAATCCTACCTTCTTCCTCTCCTGCAATATCCTTTTCTTCCACCATCACAAATACCTCCATAATTACTTTCTACATTTGAAAGCAAATAAAGAAGTATTTTATACAGCATAGTACAAGATGATTTATGCTACACACACAGAGAGATGTACACATATACTAAGTGAAAAATAGAATGGTCAGGGAATTAGGAGTGCTAGGGTGGAGTGGAATCAGGCTGTTATTTTAAATAGGGTATTCAGGTTAGGCCTTACGTAGACAATGAGATATGATGGAAACACAAAGACAGCGAGGGAGGTTGCCCTGGTAATATGGCAGAAGATGGACACAGCTAGTGCATAGGCCTTGAGGCAGGAGCAGGAGACAGCAAGGAGGGCCAGGCTGGCTGGAGCAGCAAGGCCCAGGGGAGAGAGAGACTCGAGTTCAGAGAGGGACTGGGATCATGATGTGAAGCTGCTGCTTCTCTAACTACCTATGATGAAGGACCTGTGTTCTTTATTGAAGATCAATATTTTTTACAAAATCTACTAAAAATGAGTTACTAGAAAATGAAATGTTTTGCAAATACAAAGTACAAGCCCAGTGTTTTCATATTATATCATATAAGTTACTCTTAACAAAATTAGAATAAAAATCTCTTAAGTGTCAGTTTCACTTTTCTTTACTCATCTCCTGGTGAACTCGTAGCTCACACTGTAGACTTGCCCCAAGCCAGGGTGGACACCAACTGGCACTGGGGGCCACCGCAAGGAGCTAGCCCTTAGCCGAGCACAAGGGACTCTGTAGCCTGATTTCAGACAGGAGAGAGCCCTGGTGTAACACATGTTCTGTTGATGAACCCTGCGCTAGAGGATGAAGCACAGAGAACCTAGGGAGAGAAGCAGGGACACCAGCCTTGACACTTGAATGTTACAGGCAAGAGATGGTGGTGGCTCGGATCAGTATGGTAACATTGAAATAGTAAAAAGTAGTTGGTTGTGGATATATTTCTAAGGTAGATCTCACAGAAATCAAGAATTCTTTTACATCTTTTTTAATTTGATTGTGAGTGCGTTGGAGAATGATTCAAGTGATTTTAAATATTAGAATGTTACATAAAAACGTATGACTAAAAGTAGACCTCTTGAGCAGCTTTTTAAGTGTATCCTCTCACCTTGACCTTCCACCTCCAAGGCAGAGAGCAATTATTGTATTTTAGAGGACCCAAGGAAATCAGGTAATGAACCCCCTCCCCCACAATGATTATCCTTTAACATTAAACTCTCCTCCTTTGGAAATTATTTCACATTTCATATCTAGTTACAAGCAAGAGAACTATTCCCTAGTTTCAAGGTTTGGATAACCCTAAATTCCCGGAGAAAGCTATAAAATTGATTAGGATTTAAGAGCAATCTGACTGCATCATCTGCTGTCCATCTGATTGTCAGGATGGATTTGCCTTCTCTGATTTCCAGTGGTTATAGCATGTATGGCCAAACCTTAGTGATACTGAACATATAATAGCTCTGTTTAAAGAAAAGTTTTAAAAGGTAGAATATAAAAGCATATGGTAGTCATAAGCCAAGTTCTTTAAAATACGTGATACATGTGCTTACACTTCACAAAGACTTGAAGGAAACATTAAAATTTGATATTAGAATAGGAGACTGTAAGTGCTACCTTCTCCCTTAAACTTTTTGTTTTGTAATCAAAGCAAAATCTACTCTAATCATTAGCAGTAATAAGAACCATTAGTAATGGAAATGTACATGACAGCTCTATGAACTTTTCCCTCTCTTGGGCCTCCACAGCTTACTATCTGTTACCTGGATATGCTGATGACCAGTGAGGAGCGCCGGAAGCAGCTGAGGGACCAGTACTGCTTTGAGTGTGACTGTTTCCGGTGCCAAACTCAAGACAAGGTATGATGAATACAACCATTTCTAGTAACATCTCAATGATCTTTCTGAGAATCTATTTTTATTTCACTTGTTCAAAAGTAAAGGATCCTCAGTGTGTGATAGGAAATAAGGGTGAGTAAAATAGATCTTTGAGCTGCATACATTTTATGTCTTGGAACTTCTATAAACCACAAAACTGAGATTTAAGCACAATAAAGATCTGTTGAGCTTAGAGCGTAGAATGAGTAAGACATTAAATACATGACATTAAATGTAATTAAAAGGACGTGAAAGATCAGAATGCTATTCGAACAAATAGTAAGAAGGTTGAATTACATTATTATTGTTAATAATTATTTTTAAATAATAAATATACTATTTTTGTGGTTTTTTGTTTTGGTTTTTAGAGTTTGTTCTAAAAAGCTTTCTACTAATAGCATTTTATCAGACAGAGATCACTTACTTAGCAACTTCTATTCTCTAAGCAAAGAAGGGCCAAAATAAAAGTCATAAGTATAAGTGAATAAACTCTTCTATTATTATTCATATAGCTTCCTTATTTTGAAACTTACTTACTTTTAGTTTGTACATAATTAGGTTATCTGATAAAGTCTTACTTTTAAAGAATTTCTGCATTTAGAGACTTCTCTTAGAATCATAATCTCATTTAATGTCAATATGTATAAAAAATTAGAAACAACTGAAAAATGATCAGAGATATCCCCCTGGGGTAGAGTAAGGAAAAAGTGGCACAACTGAGTCTCACACTCACTCTTGATTAGCCTGAGTGCTTCTCACTGAACCACAGCTCCCTGTGACTCTTGCTGTCAGCATCAGTGGAGACAGGTAATTGCCCCACTGCATGAGAAAGGACCATGATCTCATTCTAATGCTGCAGAAGTAAGCAGGCATAACTAGTTTTGCATTAAACTTTCAGAAACAAGTGAGAAAAAGTGGATTCATTGCTGATATCTTGAATCTCCAGTGTTCAATCCATTTAGTGTTAGCATTTTGCCCCACAAGCATGTCAGCAACTGTAGGGGGCTCCCTGGGATCCCACCTGTTCTACCCTCAGACTTTAACCTGGAATGGTCCCAAGCTAGCTTCTCACCAGTATCCTGGGTGGGAATGAAAAGGCTCTCAAATTTAGTTCCTCTTAGTGCCATGAGTCTGGCAAAGCTACAAAAGATTTTTGAATGAGTAAGTATGTTTCATTAAAAATCAAGGGTTCACTTTTGTTATAATGCTTGAAATCTGGACTATAAATAAGCAATAACTCACCCCAAACTGGCATTAGTAGGTGGAGTATGTTTGTTTTAAAAATTCTGGAGAAGTAATCCAGAATGAGAGCAGCTGTGCATAATTTTCACAATAAACCCCGACTCATTTTATCTTCCTCTTTATACATCTCTAGCACATGGCTTTGTTCTCATGGTCCTGAGATGACTATCTCCTTCCCCATGAGGGCTTACAAGCTCTAGACAAGAAAAAGATGACAATAAAAGGCAAAGAGCAAGAGAATTCCTCCTAGGAGGAAGCATCATGTTTTATTGTTCCAACCATGTCACTCTTTGTAAAAGAGGCTGAAAAACTGTTTCAGCTTTCCAGATTTGGTGCAAGGAAGAAGAGATGTGTGAGTAGCTTTTAGCTAGCCAATCCGCAGTGTCTAGATTCCATTGACACCATTCTCCTTACTTGCTGTTACTCTGTTGGGCTGAAAGCTTGTTTAATATTGTGTTAGTTGGGGTTCTACACACACTTAGGTGTTGTTTTTCAGTGGGGATACTTTATGAGAAATGACTCATTAGGCAGTTTTCTCATTATGCAAACCCAGAGTAACCCAACATACTGTTTTACAGTGAGCTTATTTTTTAAGTACAAGGAGTACATTCTAAAATAACAATAAAGCATAGTATACTACATACATTACCCAGTAACCTAGTCATTTATTATCATTATCAAGTATTAGCACTATACATAATTATATATGCTATACTTATGTACAACTGGCAGCACAGCAGGCTTGTTTCCACCAGCATCACCATAAACACATGAGTAATGTACTGTAATAGCACAGTGATTATGACATCGCTAGGCAATAGGACTTCTTATTCTCATCCTATTCTTATGGGGCCACTCTGTTATATGCAGTCTGTCATTGACCTAAATGCCATTATGCAGCTTATGAGTCTGGGGAGCAGGTAGACGAAGAAAGAGAAAGAGATTGATTATAAGGAATTAACTTATGTAATCATGAAAGTTGTGGAGTCCTAAAATCTGCAGTGTCAAACTAGAGACCCAGAAGAGGTGCTGTTTCATTCTGAGAACAAAGGCAAAATATGACCAGTGTCTCAGTCCCAGAAAGAGGAGTTTCCTCTTACATGGCAGGCAGCCTTCTTTGTCTCTTCAGGCCTTCCGCTGACTGGGTGAGAAACACGTCAGGGAGATCCGTATGCACCTCTCATGAGCTTACCAGTGGAGGCAAGGCCAGTACACACCTGGTTACTGAGATGGTGGGTCTTTTCAAGTCCACAGGTTTCTGTCAGTATTCAGCCCAAGAGGACAGATCATCACTGGTTTTTAGCCTCTTTTTTTTTTTAAATAAATAAATTAGTCTTTCTTCAAACATTGGACTTCACTCTTCATATTTTTTACATGAAACATTTTTGTTCCCTGTTAACCTCTGGCACTGAACTTGGTACTTTTTACGGTCTCCTTCCAGACCTGAGGTCTTGCAGCTTTGTCTTTATTATTCTTTTGCATTTTTCTTTTCTTTTGGTCCAAGGTGATACCTACATTGTTTCTGAATTGGAAAAGCTAATTTTGGTTTCTTTTTTTACATTTTACCTATCATTACTGTAGAGTTGGTGTAGGTGGGAGAACTTCCAAGTACAAACTTACATCTTGATTGCAAATCTGCAATTCACCTTTCAAGTACATGCTAAGAATCCAAGTCTTTAGAGACAAAGGAAAATGTGAGAATAAATGATGATCTAACTTTTCTGAAGGCTCCCAAGTGTGGGTGCACCTATCACCTAGCACCAGCCAGTCTGTGGTGCAGGGGAGCTATATCTTTTCTGATCCTTGGGCCTTCTATAGAGAGGGTTGAGTAGAGTCATTCTAAAAATACAAACATTCTGGAAATAGCATAAACTGTGTGTGGGAGGTACATGCAAAATCTCCTTCTCTGAGACTACACAATTCTAGCCCCACTTTTATTTTCTTCAATGTAAACAAAGCAACGTTAACTATCATATTTTGTAATTATTGCAGCTTCTTTTTAGAAACCTTGTTTTGTAGCATGCGACTGCTCTTCATTGGTCCCTTCTGAAACCCTGCACACCACCTCTGAAGTTCAGAGACTGCACTCTGTGAAGAAATGGCCTGTGCTGGTACAATGCAGAATGGCAGTTCCTCTGTGAGAGGCTTTACTGTTTCCCTAGGAACTGGGAAAGACAGCAGGGAGACCCAAAGGAGGAAACAATGCTTGTCTGAAGGAGAAATAAAGCAATGTTAGAGTTAAAGCTATGTTCAAAGGAAATGAGAGTTTGCTGCTCCCAGAAAGTTCTTATGGTAACTAGAGTGTACTTGAAATTTGAGCAATTACTTAAAGGTCATTACTAAACCAAGATTTTTTTCCCTGGTGCTTTCCATATTTTGATAAATTAATTGTAAGCAGGACTGCTTTGTAGTGGGATGATGAATCCAACCAGCTCTGAAGTGCTTTATGTATCAAATTTTAGCAATCTAAGCAAAGTATGTTTCCTGTTTCTAAAGTTTTCATCATAACCAAACTATGTTATCTTCAAGAAGAGTAGGAAGATTTATCAAGGACACAAAGAATGTGTGTGTGTGTGTGTGTGTGTGTGTGTGTGTGTGTGTGTGTGTAGCAGTCAAAACCTAACATTACTGTGTGTTACCTTTTTTTTTTTTTTGTCTAAATAACCAGAAGAATGAATTTCCTCAGAGTGAATGCAGAGCTGGCTGGCATTCATGTTAGAGAAAAAAAAAAAAAAGGAGGAAAGGAGTTTATTGGCTTCATGACCACATAATCCTGTCTGCAGTGTCACTGTGAAATACTGGGAGAGGTTTCTGGTCACCGTACAATGAGCTGTAAAGTTGCCCGGGAGATAAACAGTGTAGCCGTCGTGCTTACCTTGGAGCAGGCTGTTCACCACATCACAGATGAGGCGCTGCAGCTGTTACCTTCTTTCAAGGACATGCAGCTGCCAGGCTCCTTCATGTGGTCCTGTCTGGCCCAAGATCCAACCTTAGGGGTAAGAAGAGGGTCTCTACACGATGTGTGGTGACATGAATACATTTTACAACCTTTCCAGTTCTTACTCAGACATCCTTTTCTCCTGGTTTTTGTTCTGCAGGAAGCTGTGACTCAGGGGACAGATTCACTGGCTACAGCTGCTGTGGCACAGAGAGCGTGTGTTTAGGAACCAAGTGCTCGTGGTTCCCGGCCCAGCACACTGCCCACAGTGCTCAGGAAGTGCTGTAGAAAAAGTGACTCTTTTTAGAGAATATTATAGGTTAGAGCACCTGCTAAAGTTTTGGTGCAAGTTATTATTTGCTAGGTAATTGCTGAGTTCCTTACAGGCCTCATCTCACATAACCTCTACAACCCTGTCAAGGTTATGGTTACTCCTGTGCCCACTGAGCACACGAGATATCTGAGGCTTTCAAGAGTACAGGCTTCACCAGTCCACTGTGCAGTGTAACAGAATTACAGAATTGCCTTCCTTTTTAACAAAATGAAGTGTATTCATATTCAGTAAAACTCACCCTATTTATGGTAGAGTTGTACCAGTTTGCCAAATGCAAATGTCTGAGACTGCCACTCCGATCAAGATACACAGTGGCATCACCACCATTCTCAGATTCCTGTGTGCCGCATTGCAGGCACCTGTGTGCCCTTGTCCCAGCCCCCACCGACTCCTGACCTGCTGTCAATGCGGTTTTTACTTTTTCCAAAACATCATACAAATTGAACCAAATAGCCATTTGATTCTGACTTCTTTCACTTAGCATAATACCATGTTACTTTTACACACAAGTAAAAATCTATAATCTCAGAAATTGGTTCACTTTATTGACAAATAGTATTCCATTACATGACTATCCCACAGTTTGTTTAATGAGTCTCCAATTGAAAGACGTTTTTCTAGTTTTTGGTAGTTATCAGCAAAGCTGCTATAAACATGCAGGTCATTGTGTGAATATAAATATTTTTTGGAGTAGTTTTATTTAAGTTAATTTTTTTAAATGATAGAAAAACATACTCCTGAGGTAGCATGTATGTTTTGACATATGGATGGATACCTTGTGTAATCGAGTTAAACATATCTGCTTCCTCAGTTTTCACTTCTTTATGACAAAACATTAAAAATTCTACCAGCTAACTTTTTGAGATATACAGTCCAGTTACTAACTGTAGTCACCATGCTGTATGGTAGCACCTCAGAACTTCTTAGTCTTATCCAGCTGCCACTTAGCACCCAATGATCAACCTCCCCCCATCTCTCCTTTTGCTCTGTTCTCTTTAGCCTCTGGCCACCACCAGTTTTACTCTCAACTTGTACGAAGTTGACATTTTTAGATTCCACATATGAATGAGATCATGTAGTATTTGTTGTTTTGTGCTTGGCTTATTTCCTTAGCATGATGATCTCTAGAGCCATCCATTTTCTTTCAGACAACAGGATTTTAATCTTTTTTATGGCTTAGTAGTATTCTATTGTATCTATGTATTATATTCGCTTTATTCATCAGTTGATAAACACAGGTTATTTCCATTCCTTGGCATTGTGAGTAGTGTGGCAGCAAATATGGGAGTATGTGGTGTTTTTTTTTTTAGCATATTTATTTCATTTCCTTTTGGTTGTGTACCCAGAAGTGGAATTTCTGGATCATATGACAGTTCTATTATTAATATTTTGAGAAATCTCCATACTGTTTTCCATAATAGCTATACTAATTTACATTCCCACCAGCAATGTACAGTTTTCATTTCATGTGGACAAGTGGGGTTGGAAATC
Organism: Dolichotis patagonum; assembly: GCA_004027295.1. NCBI lineage: Eukaryota > Metazoa > Chordata > Mammalia > Rodentia > Caviidae > Dolichotis > Dolichotis patagonum. The sequence goes on from PVJX010010072.1 coordinate 12,270, forward strand.
TGGATTGCATAGTAAATATTTGTTTAACTTGGTAAGAAATTGCAAGAATGTTTTTCAAAGTAGCTGTACCATTTTGAATTCCTACTAGAATGAGTGAAAGTTGTTTTTACGCCAAATCCGCTTTTGATTTTGTCAGATTTTTTCTTCTGTTTTCACTCACTCTGATAAGTATGTGGTGATATTGCATTTTTTGTTTTAATTTTCATTATCTTGATGAGTAATATATTGTTCTATGTGTGTTTGCCATATGTATATATTATTTGATGATATATTTGTTAAAAATTTTTGGCTTAGTTAAAAGGGTAGGTGTTTTACTGTTGAACTGTGAAAGTTCTTTATTCTGTTTACAAGTTTTTTTTATCAGGCATATGTTGTATGAACGTTGTTTTTTCTCAATCTGTGCCTTGTCTTTTTTTTCCTTGATGTTCTTTTGAAGGGCAGAAGATTTAAATTTTGATATAGTCTGTTATCAATATTTTTTATGGTTAAATCCTTTGATATCATAGCTAAGAAATCTTTGCCTAATCCAAGAGAACAAAGTTTTTTGCACATGTTTTTTATTAGAGATTTTATAGTTCTATGTTTTACATGAATCTTTGATGCACTTTGAGTTAATTTCTATGATTCAAGGCTCATTTTTGCATATGGATGTCTCACTATCCCAGTACCATGTGTTGAACCATTAGCTTGTTGGAAGCCTTAGAGTAACATAAAAAAGAGTGCAGAATTTGGTGTTGCAGAACTTAGGTTCTAGTCTTGGAGCATCAACTTTTTAATGCCAGTGACAGCAGCCAGAGTGAGAAGGCATTCAGAGAGTAGTGGGCACCTGGGCAGCTCATAGTAATGGAAAGAGCATGTACTTTGAATGCTGATACTCACTTAGCACCTGACATTAGCAAGTTTCCCTATATTAGTTTTTTATTTTGTAAGATGAGATGAATGTATACCTGACAAAGCTTTGTATAATGCTGTATGTGTCTTGGGAGCCAGTTGATGCTCAATAATGGTAGCCATTATTGTTCTTGAATGCTCTGGGGAAATAGTCCATTTGAAAACTTCAAAGATGCTAGTATCTTCAGTTCCCATAATTTGCTGATCAGAGTCTCTGAATTGCTCACATAATCTTCTTGATAGTGTTTTAAATCTTTCTGCTTCAACTTTTAGTAACCTCTGCTTTCTTTTTCCTTTTTGCCTTTTGTGTGGTTCTAGTGGTCATTCAAAAATCACTTTTATGTATTCGTTTAACTTGAAAATTGCATCTCCTCTCTTATCTATTCAATAGGCTCAATAGCAATCCTGAAGCCTGACAGTTTTGATCCATAGTACTTGGCCCAAAACCCTTAAGATAAGATAGGATTAACTGGGATTTTATAGTTTTCTGCCATATGAGTTCTACTAGCATCCCTCTCTTAGAGAATGAGCAGAAGCAAAATAGAGAATTTCAGAACTATTTAGGGCTTGCTGCTTACCTGGCCATAGCTTCCCCCTGCAGAGCCCGTGTTCCTTTAGAGAGATGCTTCCGGGAAACTGGTGGCATTAGGGAGCTCCAGGATGACATGTAGAAGCAGCCCTGTGAATCAGGAATTGTGGCCAGTCAAGTGTGCTTCCACACTCCTAGACCCCTGCCCTGAAAAGGAATTACTTGGGCTCCAGGCAGTCATGGCAAATAGAGCAAATGTAATTCTTCATTTTCTCTCTGACACCTGCTGAAATAATAGTGATAGGCTTTTACCACATATTACCAAGAGACCTAGAACATATTTTTACTTTACTTAGGTCCATAAACCATTATCACAAAGGCTAAGTAGAATGTAAAAAAGAGTTAGTTAAATTGGAATACCTGGCAGAAACACTAAGCCTCTAGCTCAATACCTTTATTTTACAGGAAAGAGACATGAGTTGTGATATCTACTAACTGGCTGACACTGGACAATCAGATCCAGCCATTCCAGGCACCCCAATACCCCAGGAGTGATCTTGGTGAAACACTGTGGGTACTGTACTGGAGTGTGGAAGAAAAGTTAAAGTTCAAGACAAAGGAGTAAATTAGTCTAGAAATTCTCTTTTGACTGTTTTGTTTGAAATGCCATCTTAGTTTGTTTATTCTTCATTTTATTATTTTTATTCAAGTTTAATTCTTATACCCTTTGAGCAGTAGCATTCTAAAATACATATATATATATATATATATATATATATATATATTCAGTGGTAAAGCCAAATCTAATACATAATATATATATAATAATACATCATATATATATATATATATATATATATATATATATATATATTAGGTTGGCTTTACCATTGAATAATTCAGAATGTGTTAATTATAGTGACGGTTTAAGACCTTGGATTAACTTTGGCTAAAGCATATACTACCCACCTGGGAGAATAAGACCAGATCCCAGGTGTAAGAAGAGACTAAATCATTAGCTGCTGCAGAGCATCTATAAGCCCTGACTTCCAGGTCACAGGGAAAACTCTGGTTAGGATTAAGTCTTCTCGTTTTAGCTTAAGCTTAAGCTTCTGATTTTGCTTAGAACTTAGATAGATGTGTTTCTTTCTCATTACTTATTCATAGTGATCATTTTTTATCTCAAATCTTTCAGCAAACCTGCTTGAACCACTCCTCTCTCTTCTTTCCTTCCTCTCTTCTTCCTCTTCTCCCATTCTTCCTCAAGTATCTGGAGAGGTGAGGCTTACCATATGCCAACTGTGGAAATCCTAACGTGGAAAGATCTGCTCTCACGTACAAGTGGCTTACATTGCAGTGTGGTGACCGGCACCCAGACACACCGTTTGATTCAGTGTAGCATTTATCTGAATTGTCTAAGTGCTGTTGAAGCAGAAGAGACAAAATCTCCCTGGCCCAAGAAGGAAAAAATTCTCAGAGGAACAGACATTTGACCTAAGACATAAAAACTATAGGCATTTCTAGAGAGGATGATTTAAAGGGAGCATTTTAGGCTGAGGATGCTTCCTAAGAAACGTCCCATAGGCAGAGAGACATAGTGCCACGGAATTGTGGGTGACGCTGTGTTACTAGAGGATGAAGGCTGGTCAGGCCAGTGGTGAGGGACAAAGTTGGGAATGCCAGGCAGAGTTTGACTTTCATCACAGAAGGATGGGAGACTGCAGAAGAACGGAAGTGTTGGCTTATGACCAGCAAAACCAGAAAAATATAGCAGTGTGTACAACCAAGAAATCATAAATTATTACACAAAAGAGAATCAAAAGATGCAAAAAGCACATAAGAAAACGAACACCATTCTCACATCATGACACCCAGGAGAGCTTCTGGAGAGTGCTTTTTGTGTATCTGCAATGGTAGTTTTCTTCTCAACAAGCATGAGATGTTATTGAGTCCAATTGATACCTGTAGCTATGGCATTTGGCTTGTTCCAAATACTCACCTGCTCCCAGGCTGCCTCTCACTGATTCAGTTACAGGTCAGAGCACTTCACAGTCATACTGAATGTTGGCTGCTGAGGAGAGGGGTGGATGTGCTCCAAACTAACCCTGCTTCCCTCCTATTATCTAGGATACTCAGTGAGTTCAGTTATGGACATCAACCTGTCTTCTGTTTTCTTTTTTTCCTGAACTTTTTATTTCTTCCAACCATTTCAGACCTGTTTCAGACCCTATGAACTCTACTAAGAGAGATGTAAATTCTTTATGTTTGATATGTAAATTAGAGTTATGGAATGAATAAAGCATTGATAATGTTTTCCTCTCTATGATGTTAAAGTTTGAAAGCTGCAACTCAAGGACCCTGAAACAGTTATTTACACATGTGTCATTAAATTGCTCTATTCAGTAAATCTTCTCATTCTTAATTTGGAATCATCTTGCCTTCCTCAGAATTTAGTTAATGTTGGTGGTTTTAGCCAATATCTTCTGCTAATTTCTTTATTTATTGTGCTTTTTAAAATAGAACTCATGAAGTAGCAGCCAATTAACAAGTTATGTTTTGTGCAATTTAAATAAAAACACATTAATTATTTCTAAACAATTAGCCTGTATTTAACACAGGAGAGGGCTCCAGTGGATAACAAGCACAACCTCAGAAGATCAAGAAAATTGGCCTAACCTAATATTATATAAATGAATATTTACTTTTAAAAACAGCTTTGTGTTATGAATAGGTTAATTAAAATCATTGTGCAACTACCTCCAAGTTAATAAAAATTAAATAAAAATAAAACAAGAGAACATGAGAAAATAAGGTAACAAAATACCTCCAAAAACTCCCAACTCCACCAAAGCTGATCCATGTGACATGAATGACGAAAAACTCAAAAAAACAAAACAACAGAATTATATAAGGTGATTAAAAAGGAAGTAACAACAACAAAACAGATCAATAAGGTACTGAGAAAGCTGAAACATAATATAAGTAAATAGATAATGTATTTAAAAAGCAAAAAGAGGAAAAGAAAATGTTCTAAAGGATATAATTGCATGTATGTTTAAGTGTGTGGGATTGATAACCATATTACCAGGTTTTTGTTGGATCGTTGAACAGAACTGTTTGCAGCCTCACTGTGTGTTCACTTTGTATGCCTTAATTTTGTAACATGAACACTATTTCTGGGGGGACAGTATGTGGTTTGTCAACTAGTGATTTCTTTATGGGTTTTTTTTTTTGAGGTTCTGTATTGTTTCTACCCTTTTTTCTCTATTGCTTTTTTTTTCTCTTTAAATAAAATTTTTAAAAAATCATTGTGCAAATTGGGAATACTAACTTCTTTAATTTTATATCAGTGCGTTTAGCTCAACAAAAGACCCAGAGCAGTGTTCATCATATGCTACTTTCTGCAGACGCACTAGAACTATGCTCAACAACCCATAACTCTAAAACAGACAAAGAAAATTCAAGATGTACTCAGAGAAGCATCATAGAAGATAAGACTGTCAGGAATGATGAAGGGAACAAGAGCTTTTCAGCTTATAAGAGAAAAGGAAGTGTTAACCAGTCAGTGTGATCTGCATTTTTCAGTCTTCCCTGCTCATCTTTTGGGCTTGTTTTTTTTTTTTAAACATAGAGTGGCATTTTCTTTGTGCAACTCTTCTAAAAGACTGTCCCACTTGTATGCTTCTCCAAAAGCTTCCCAGCCCTCAGGATCCTTTAAACTAGCTGCAAAGTCCCTGGAGAAATTAGATATTTTGGAATTAAAGAGAAAAATCAGATATTCTATTACTAAAAATAATCTTTACCTAGTAAAAAGTTTGATCTTTTTTTTCTTTTTTATATAATCCACTCCAAGTTTGACTGTTTTTACTGTCACCTGTTGCTTCTCGTGATAGACAGTCAACAATCATTTATTGAGCACCTACTTTTAGAACATTTTTTTTTACCTAAAGCACCTTGAAAAGTAAGCTAAAAATAGACAGCAGTAAGCAAAGGATTGAACCTATCAGATTTGTGCCTAAATTCCGACAGGCTCAGGCCTACCTACTGTAACATAGTATTCTGTGGGCTTCATGGGTACAGACTGCTTAATGTGGACAGGGAACAAATGGTGTAGAAAGGTCAGAAAGAGATCACACTCCCTTAGCATTCTTAGCCACCAAGGGACAGATTAGTACGTAAAAGGTAAACTTCTTCACTTCAGTCCTGTGTTAGTTCCTGTCACCAGAACAAAAATACTCAAGCTAATCAACTTAAACGGAAGATTTGTTTTGACAGACAGTCTCAGAGGTTTGAGCCTGAGCCTGTGCCTGCTGGGCTCTGTCACTCTGGTGGCACAGTAACATCATGGCACGAGCGCATGGCCAACTGAGCTGTTCACCTCGAGGTGGCCTGTAAGTGAAAGAGAAGCAAAAGGAAAGAAGGAAGGAAGGGACCAGGGCCCCAGTATCCTCTTCAAGGGCACAGCCAAGTGATCCAACTTCCTCCATTGGACCGCACCTAATAAAAGTTCCATCACCTCACAGTGGAGTCCTAGGCTGGCAGCCAGTCCTTAACACATCCGCCTTTGAGGGAACACTCGAAAGCAGACTACAGCAAGTTCTGATGTCTTTTTCGTTTTTGTTTGGTATTGTTTTGTTTTGTAAGCAAGAAAGACATGAGTCTTAAAATGAAAGAAAGGTGGTAGGCTGTTTCATTCTTTAACCTAAAAAGAGTAGAATATAAGATTTCTACAGGGTTTCTTAGGTTTCAGAGTTTTCTTTAGTTGGATTCAGGCTTTAAGCAAGACAATCCTATAAAGTTTATTTAGAGAATATTCTTGTATGTTAGTGCTTAGAACCTACTTTAGATAATATCTCAAGTTGTCCAAGGTAATCTAAGACCACTGTATAGTTTGAAAAAGAAAATAAGCATTTCCCATAATGCTATTCATTTGGTCTAGAGTTACGAAGGGTACGCTTAATGAGGGGCAGAGGTTTTCAATATTAATAGCAGAGCTTCAAGAGATTGTTTATATCCTCTTCACATTTCCTTTCAGACCTTAAAGACTGAATAGACAGGTTTAAATGGAAAAATCACTAATAATGTCAATTATGGGCAATTACTGGTTATCTGTCACAGTTTCTCTCTCTCTAATAATCATAGTGCTGCTGTATTTGTAAGTAGAGAAGCCCGGCCCACCCTCTCTATAAAGTGTGTACTTTTGAAAACAGTTTGCCCATATAAGTCCCTTTATTGATTGAGATTTTCATGCTACCATAAGCTCATCTCATTTTTACCCAGGAAAATTACAACTCCTGCCATCCAGCCTTTCAATGTAAGTATGCTTTGCTATGAGATGTATCATTGAGGTTTTTATTAATTTAAGCATTTTATGTCAACAGAAGGTAGATCATTATTAACTGGTCCAGTGCGGTATCTCACAAAATACATACATGTCACAGAAAAGTAATTAACTCCCTCCTTCTATCGCAGAACAGATGTGTAGCTGAATAAGAACAGGGACCCAAGGGTATGCTTGTGCATTTATTTATTTATTTTTCAGTCATTAAGTTGTCAACTCTGAGACCTCACTGCAAGTTTCTCAAACTTTGTTGTTTTTCATCTCAGCATTCCCACCCCCAACCACCTATGATTGAAAGTTTAGAACCATTACATGAAATTATATATACAATTTAAGCGAAGTTTGATAAACAAGAGAGTTGAGAATATATAAGATATACAGATATTTTGTTTTTGAAAACCTGGGTAGTTCAGCTGCAGCTGTTTGGGGGCTGCAGGAGTGGGGTTAATATACAAAAATGAGCATTTCCCCAGCAGTATGCCAGGAGGACGTCAGGGGAAAACCTATTGACAGCATGCTGCTGTCATTTCTTTCTTTCCTCTCTCCCTTTCAGTAACAGTTGTCATTCTCTATTTCTCCAGCACCATTTTCTCTTGCCTAGGCCCTAATGATCTGCAGGTTTCTACTCTGTACCCCTGGAATTTTGTTTGTACAGAAAAGTCAGGGACTGTTTTGCAGAGAAGTCTCTTCCACAGCTCCTCACTCACTTGCAAGGGGAGCTCCAGCTCCATAGAGGTCAGCAGGTCCCTGTGTGGTCTGGTTTCTGTTCGTCTGTCCATTCTCAGCTCAGTTTCACAGTTGGAACCTGCCAGGTTCTCCCTTGCCTCAGGGGTTTGCACTCGGCTTCTCTCCGATTGAAACTTTGTGCTCGTGGGCTTTCTATCCTTCTTCAGCTTTGAGCTTCAGGGGGACATCCCCAGCCTTGCTGAAGCAAACAGTGTTTCTCTCCTCATTCTTTTCTGCTATGTCTTTATTTTCATTAAAGCGTGAACAAAAAGGACAGGCTGTATGTGTTTTCTGCCTCCTTGCTTACTAAGAATGATTTTATTATCTTGTTCTGTGGTATGTCCTCAGTGCCAAAAATGATGCTTGATAAACTTGGGTTGCATGAGTGAAGTGAATAAATACTATTCTTAATCTACCATTAGTTAAGCTCTATAGGCTATTCCAAATATCAGCATTACCTTCTGCTTCACACTCATCTTGGTTCATAGAATACTTACTTGATAGTTTAGACAGTCTGCCATGACCCATGCAGCTCTTGAGGTTCTTGGGGTGAAGGATGGTGAGAGGATGACAAAATAAAGAAGAGACAAAGCTGGGGTCAGGTGGAACCCTTACTCTCCTGGTGGGAGAGAAGAAACAACTATAGCATATTTACTTATATATTCCATATACTCCTAAAAAGAACATCAGTTTCAACTCTGCTGCCTAACAACTTGTTTGCCTGGCTGGCCTGGGCCCCTTGCTTTCTTGGAGCTGGAACTGCTTATGCAGGTGGCTTGTTTTGGGCTTTCTGTGTTTTCAGGGCTGGTCTTGCTTTAGCCCCACACATGTGAACAATCTCCAGTTTCAATGGCTCCCTACAACAGTCAGCTCTCGGAAAGATATATTCTTTTTTTAAATTTTATTTTATTTAAAGAGAAAAAAAACAGAATAAAGAGTAGCAACAATATATAATTCCAAAGAAAAAAGGAAAAGAACAACAAAAAAACCTAAGAAATTATTACTTGACAAATTACATACTGACTTCTTGGAAATAGTTGTTCAAATTACAAAATTAAAACATGTAAAGTAGACATTCAAACAGTGAGACTGTTAACAGTTCTGCTCCATGATCTGACAAAAACAGCAATATGGTCATCCATCTTACACACTCAAATATACATGCAATTATATCAAAAGGGTAAAATTAAACAACAAAACAGAACAAAGCGGATCACAAGAAAGCGATGTAAGGGACATAAATTTCAAGCTAGACAATCAGAGATATTCACTCTCTATCGTATTGACTCTTGTTTTCTTCCAAATAGTTGTCCATATTGTCACATACAGGGAATTCACATGAAACAACATAGTATAGAACTGATCTGAGCAGGACAAGGAAGGCATTTCAGGTCTTCAAGACCAGACACTAGGGAAGCCAAGAATGGCTGTATAGTGTCTCTCATTCTCTTCAAAACAGCTGTCCATACCTTCATGTGTGTTGAACTTAAACAAGGCAAAGCAAACTAAGGTCACTTTGAACAAACAGTGATAGTTTTGCTGGACTTCACATCATGACATTATGGAATCAGCGCTAGGTATTGTAGTGTCTCTTTTTCTTCAAAGTAGTTGTTCATTTCAACATGCATTATATAGTTGGTTCTCATAAACTGTTTATAAGCTCTACACATGCATGAGTCTCTACATGTATATCTATCCTTTCTGCTTTAGAGGGAAAAACAAAACAAAGCAAGACAAAATGAAATAATTCCTAGAAAAGCATGAAGCAAAAAGTCATATAAAACTGCAATACAAGGTGATTTACAATGGTTACCATGGTGTCTCAGTAGTGTATAACAACATTAATAAAAATGAAGCATTGGAGACATTATAAGACTTCAAAAGCAAGTAATAATCAAACCAGAGTGGGTATCTTAGTGAATCCTGTCATCTTCAGTGTAGTTGCCTATACTCTTAGACTTGATGCTATCAATCATAACAGATTTAAATAAAATCAGTCAATACACAGTAGCAATCTAACAAACCAGATTCAAATAAGATCAGTCATAATAGGACAGTATAAGTTATACAGGGCTTCAGATTAAGTTAATAGGAAATTAAGGATGATTACCATAGTATGTCGTCTTATTTTGGGGATAGCTGACCATGTCCTCAAGTCTAATGCAAGTAGACAAACTGGAACAGCATGTAAACCATCCAGGCAGATTGATGAGAATAATGTAAATTTTAAATCTTGTTATCCTATTAACAATATCCTCTGCCTTCCTTTTTTAGACAGTTCCTCCCCTTTCACTCCCATAGGGTGTACTGCTTATTTTGGGTCCCACTGCCTCCCTATATAGAGCATCTCAATGGACCCTATCTCCTGATCTACTCTGCCTGTGTTTCTCTGTTAATATTTCAAGGCCATCTATACTAGAGATTACAGCCAACCTTCTCTGCCTCATTTCTGCTATTCTATTTTTCTGCCATTAGTTGTCTATTTTTCTAGAAAGATATATTCTTGTCCTTCCTGCCTCCAGCAGTTTTTATCATGACCTAACCCACTTTCCCACTCCAAGATGTATGCAATTACATGTAAAGACAACTTGTATGATTCCAGTTATCATCTTGATAGAGTCCTTTCTGTATGTAGTTCATGTCCCTCTGGCATTCTTTGCCTCTCCCAAAAAGCATGCATTTCTAGGGTTAAAGGTTTTAATAACACTGGCCTGCATTAGTGGTAAATTTAGATATGAGGTTTTCAACACTTAAATATTATCCACATCATCCTGTTGAGATCTCTGTAATTTTACAGTTAATAAAGTAAAAGTCATTCCATAGAGACCCATCAGCCCAGAATTGGAGAGAACTTTGGAGCCTCTGAAATCAGAACTTTGCTTTATCGTATTCTTGCTGGTTGGGGGGGTCAGACTTTTTGTGAACATTTTTAATGGAGATCTGAGTACACTGTCTTTGAGAAGATCATTCACACTACTGCTGGCCACTGAGATTATGACATTAATTGACCTTATGAACTGAAAGCTGCCTCTTCCAACTTACTTCATGGTCCTAGTTCTGCCCTGTGGAGCATTAAAGAAAGAATAAACATGTTCCTTTATCCCAACTGTCAGTCTCCAAGTACTGGAATATTTGAGGCAGCATGGTATAGCAAAGAGCACTCAGAAATTTGAAGTATCCAATTGGGGCCTCAACTCTATCACCATGAATTCCTAGTTACTTGAACTTGAAGTTCTTCTTCCATAACTGCAGAGTTGCCATCTATTAATTAGGTACTGAAGTAGTTTTTTAACTTACACTTTTTTGAGATAATTAAATAAGATAAAAATTAAAGTAAATACTGATCTTTTTATTATCATTTCATACTCAGCTAGCCAGCTCGCTAAAATTTAGCCTCCTCTGTAGAATAAGGAAAATTATTTTTGGTACATACCTGTAATCCTAGCAGTCAGAAGCTGAGGCAGGAGGATTGCTGTGATTTCGAGGCCAGTGTTGGCTACAGAGTGAGTTCAAGGACAGCCTGGAATATGTAGTGAGACCCTGTCTCAAAAAAAATAAGAAAAGAAAAAATTATTTTTATGCAGAGTGATCCAGAGTTGACATCAGCTAACCCGAAAATGTGGCTGATTGTTTAACCAGCAGGAATCTACACACACATTCACATTATCTTACGCACACAATATCAGGAAAGACTTTATTAAGTCTTTGTTGCAGTCAATGAGTGTGGTGTCAATAATGCTCATCTGAGATACTGGTATAGTCTCTGTGAAAAAGTGAGTGCAAACTGGCAGAATTTGTTCTTGGTGCCTGGTGTAGCCTGTAGTAAATGTCACTTTTCTTTGAAGTTTAAGTAAGCACTCATCAAAGATAGGAAGTAAGTTATGTACTGGGAAGCTTCCGGCATGCACTTTTATTTGTGTGTGTATATTGTTACAACCATATTTACCACCACTCTAGCCTCCTGCTGCCACTTCCTCTCAGTTTTTCAGAGAAGAATGGTAATAATCTCCTGACCATGACCATATTTACAGAATTATTTTACTGCCTTGAGATCTAAAATTAAAGATGTAAAATTTTCTAAAATACCTCATTCTTGTTTACTATTTGAGAAAATTGCTTTTAAGAGAAAGGGTATGGGTGGGAAGAAACTAAGGGACACCTAGCTTTCTGGTACCTGTTGATGTTTCCCACTTGCTCCAAGCAGTAACTGTCTCTTCTCTGCGTTCTTCCTTGCTTTAGGAAGTGCTGCAGCATTTCTCACAAGCTCTGGTCACTCGGCATTGCCTTCCTCATGTTCTTCTTAGAGTCTGTGAGATTCCTTGTGTTTTCTGCTCTTGGCTGCCTTGGTGGTGGCCCGGCTCACATGTGGTCAGCAGTTCCTGAAAGCCAGTTGCCTTGCCAAGTACTTTCCACACGTGATGTGGTTTGGTCCTTATCCCAGCCCTCGAACTAGCCCTGATCTTATTAGGAAACACTTGACAGCTATTGTGTTGTGTTGTGTTGTTTTGTTTTATTTTATTTTATTTTATTTTATTTTATTTATTTTTTGAGAATAGAGAAATTTATTGGAGAAAAGGAATAGGGAATAGGGATTAGGAATGAGGACTAGGCATAGCTTCTGAGAGAGGAAGGATCCTGAATGGGTTGTCCTTGACAGCTATTCTGCACACTGATGCGTGTTCTCAGATTTTGTTCTAGAAGGTGAACCACTGCTCTTGCACTAGCCGAAATGAGTAAAGCAAATGTGAACCCAAGTGGCTATGAAACATTTTACCCATTATTTCCAATAGTTTAAAGACTTCTATTTCTTTATCAAGATAACAGCTTCTTTGTTATAAAATAGAAGAAAATAAAAATGCTTTGGAAAATGAAGTGGAGAAGTGAGTAAGCAGTTCTCATATGTTACAGAAACGTCACTGTTCTTGGAGGTTACACAGTCAGTAAACATAAAGAGGGTCCAAAGGATATTTGTAGTTGGAGAATAGGAGAGTTATTTGCTCTTCTGAAAACCTGGCCTCCCCTCTTCTCTCTCTAACCTCATGTTTGCATCCACCAGCAACCTCACTAGCCCCTGATCTGCCACCATGCTGTCCCTTTCCCCAGCCATGGATGGTCCGGTGTGTATTCCCACTGCTCTGACACCTGAAATGCAGAACAGTGCTGCTGAAAACCTCACAGTACAGCAGATGGACACTATGGCTGCTCCATGCCTTCCTTCTGCTGGGCTCTGTCCTTGCCAACTGTCTATGCAACCTTTTCCCTTCCTAGGCTCACCCACAGCACTCTGGCTCCCCACTGCTGCTCTATTCTTTTAAGTCCCTCTCTCTCTTAATATCAGTAGATTAATAAAACTCATCAGGCACAATATACTTCAGTTTCCTGCCCCAGCTACTTCCACATGCAGCTGTATCTGTACCCCTCCTCTGTCTCTCTCAGGTTCACATCATCAAAGCCAAATCCCTGCCATCTACTTCTGTCACTTGTGCTCTTGACTCTCACTTCTACCTCCTTGGCTTGAGCCTCTGTTGTGGTCTGTCTTTTGCTGACCATGGACTTTTACCCTGTGCCATGAACATGCTCATGACTCCTCTATTATTAAATATAGTATCTTTCCCCAGCCCAGCTTTTGCCTGTAGCCTCCGCTTCCTCTTCTTCTATCTATGACACCTCTAGAAAGAGTCATCTACACAGCGAATAACTCCGTGTCTGTGTTTTCTCTTAGCACCCACTGATGGGCTTTCACCACCATTCCCCATTGAAACTGTGTGTCTCTGTATATCACCAGTGAGCTCTGATTCCAAGTCTAGCGGCTGCTTTTGTCTTTACCCCCACTGACCCTTTTGTTGTATTCCACATCATCAATCCTCTCTTCCTCCTCCTGGGCATACTCCTGCTTTAGTTTATAGAGATTCCTCTACTCTTCTTTTCCCCTTGAATGTTGGGTTCTCCTGGTTTATCTGCTCCTATAACTTCAGTTTCTACCTAAATGACATTGATCTCCCAATGTGTACTTCTCACCTTCGTTTGTCTTCTCAGTCTAGTTTCATATTTCAAGCTTCCTCTGGGCCAGTTCTACCTGTGGTCTCTGCAAGCATCTCCTGTTCACATGTCTGAAAGTGAACTCACCTTTTCTACCCGCCTCCTTGCTATATTATTGATCTCACCTGAAGGCTGTGTGATGTATGTGGACGCTGGAGCCAGATGCCTGGTAGTTGTTCTAGTGTCTTCCTCCTTTATTCTCAAGACAGCTTACTCCCAAGCCATCACCTTCTCAAGCTTTCTTACCCTGGTCTTTTCCTGTCTCTCTCCTAGAGGCCTTATTCAGCTTCACATTACCTCCTTCTAACTGTCACACTGAACCTAAATAGTCTTCCTGCCTTCATTTCCCCAACTTGACAGTGTCTTTTCCACATGGATATTTTAAAAAACATCATATTAATATTTAAAAGTCCTCCTATGGCTGACCAGGAGATGGAGGGAGGAAGGGTAAGGGGACATAAAAAGAATTAAGATTTATTATGTACATGTATCAACTCCACAAGATGAATGTAGCAGTTATGTACTGAAAACATTTATGAATAATTAGTGAATGTTTCCATGTGTTACTATGTACAGAGCTGGCTGGGACTTTTCTTTATCCCCTCAATTTGCTTTAAGCAATGCAAATCAGTCTAGCTAAGGTGCTGATGTGTAGTCTTTAAACAACGTGGCAGGTCAGCTTTGCCTCACCCCATAGCTCCCAAGAAGCTGTGTGAGCTAGGTGAGAGGGAAAGCCATCCTCCATGCTGTCATCTGGGATTGAGTCTCCAGATAAGGGGCTATGACTTCCCAGGGCATAAAAAATTATACATCAGAGCTGAAGCACCAACCCCAAAACATTAGATCCTACCTTGAATTGTGTTATGCAGATTACTCTTTCTGCATATACTTCTCTCCACGTATTGCAGAAGTAATTTCAAGCCACCTATCAAGCCCAGCTCATAGCACTTATGTACTTCCTACGACTCTCATAGTCACTCATCTCCAAGAAACTCCCCTTTTCATGAATGGATAAAACCTGGGTTTGGCTCTGAATCGAAGCCTTTGTTCCAGTTAGCAATCACCCTAGCTGAACTTAGGACCCCCTAGACTCCTCACAACTACAAATATGCCTTAGTGTCTTTATTCTCACCATGTGTCACACTGGAAGTGGTAGATTGGAATTAACTTGCTAGAATTCCAATAACTTTCCCCTGGGAATTACAAATATCAACTTCTTGTAGCTCCAGGAGGTCTGGGAAAGGCTTTCTGTGTGAGGTGTGTCCCCCTCCGTCCCCAGTACCACCTGCCATGCACAGTGGAATGGAACATGCAATAGCATCCTCTCCTCCCACATTATTCTGATTCTTGCTGCTGTTCCCCCTGTCTGGACTGAGTACCTGTCCTACTTTTCTGCTCTTCTGACCAGTACTTCTAGAGCCTTTAAGACTGAGCTAGGACCCTTTCCCTAGATCTAGACTGGCCTAAGTCCCATGACTCCAGGACTTGGCTCTGTGCCACATTTAGAAACAAAACATTTGTGTGGTTGTTTCAACCACTAGACTATAAGTCTTGAGAGGCTGAGACCACATCTCATCCAAATATTTGCAGTCCAGTTTGTGTCCATACGGTACATTTGGGAAGTTTTGTCATAGATGAAACTAGAAGCAATCTAAAGAAAGAGAAGAGAGAATGGGAGAGTGGGAGAGGGTGTAAGCAATCTTCAGCCTCCCAGAAGTGAATTAAACTTTCTGATATATAAAAATATACAGATTTATCTAGAACAATCCAGATTCTTCTGTGATGAGAAAGTGACATTTTCTCCTAATTAGCCCTCTGAATGTCTACTCCTTGTTCCTGCACAAAGAAAAGGGGTTTTTATATTGGTTTACTTCCAGAAAATATACCCTTGCATATTCTAGATAGTGAACATTTATGAACATTAAAGTCTTACTTCAAAGTAATCTGGAAAGTTAAACAGATAGTAAAACAGAAATGTTAAAGGCCATGACAGGGGCTGAATAACTTCCACCCACAATGGGTATGCTCCAAAAAGAAAATAGGAAGTGATCAAACAGTAATTATTTTATAAATCCTATGGGACTGGTATCATAGCATTCCCCAGGGCCAGTGAGAAGACACTGAGGTAAGAGATGTGAGCATTATACAATCTTGTACACTCAAAATACCATTTTAGAAGCCATGATTTATTAAGTACCTTAGTAGATATCAGTAAACTGATGTTTCTGTACCTATACTGTTTGGAACAGACTTGAGATTTGGTGTTGCCAACTTCTAATGAAAGATGTCCAGGACTTGGCTTAGTGAGCAGTTCCTTGGCAACAGAAGTGGTCCAAGGATATAGTTGAATCTGTACTTCCATTTCTCTCTATGATCTCCAGCAGGTCTTGAGTGCAGTCTCTTGGCCTCCCCAAACCCCCTTTTCTTCCTGTGCAGTGGAGACACCTCTGCTCATCATCTGGTAGTGTTTATAAAGCTCCAGCAGACCTCTGTCTGGAAGACTCTGTTAACAGTAATGCATGCTTGGTTTATGAGACGGTTACAAGAGAATGGAGGTGGGGGCAGAGTGCCAAACATAACCAGTGCTTTTATCTTTGACATTGCAAAGAGGTCCCCTGGCCAAGGGCCAGACCAGAGTTTACTGGAATATAAAACGCAGACATATGCTTTCTGTTGGTGGGGCGCCAGAGGAGGGCTCGCTGTGCAGTCAGCCAGCTCTTCACTTCCACAGGATGCACAGTTGCCAGGAGAGCATCTGAGTCCTGGTGTTATGTGTAGGGCTTCATGGGGATAAGAAGGGGCAAAAAAAAAAAAAAGAGAGAGAGAGAGAGTCTGCAATTTATTCTTTGTTTTGCTTTTTGAGACAGGGTCTCACTATGTAGTTCAGACTAGCCTTAAACTCACAACTATGTAGCCCAGACTGGCCTCAAACTTGGGATGATCCTCCTGCCTCAGCTTCCCCAATGCTGAGATTACAAGTTTGTGTCATCATGCTAGCTCTAAATTCTGCAATCTGATTAATTCTTCTGTCCCCCTCAAACCTGGTCTCCCTGCCAGGCTTATAGCCCAGGAATGATAGTACGCTGGCATCCCCAACTCCTGCCTCCAGGGACAGGTCTACGCATGGATTAATTCACAGCTTTACAGCTGCAGAGGGAACACTGACCTTTTCTTGACTGGGAGGAAAAGTACAGTTCTGAGTTCTTTTTTTGTTTTTTGTCTATTAGATAAAGCTGCAATATTATTTCCCTCAAACTGACATACTCTTTTTTAACTTCTTGGTTGTTTGACACATGGTCTGGGGTTTCAGTGCTGTCTTACTAAATATTAGTAAAACCCCAGGGAATTTGCACAATTCAACTGAAGAATTAGGAGAAAATGTTGGAAGCTGCATTGACTGATGTTAAGGGACAGGTTCTGAGGTTGAATTAAATAATAATTTCTTTTGGTAAGTTCCTCTGATTACCTCTTTGAAAAGTACATAGAGACTTATATCCAGGACTTTTTCTCTGAAATTGTTAGTGTGGACCCCAACTCAATTATTCCCTTGGTTTGGGTAATCTGATGTGCCTGCTTAGCAGATAAGAAAATACTATATTCTTCTATTTGGAATGTTGCCCATAACAATCATTACACAAATGTTAGAGGGAAAGTGTGAATGAAATAATCATTGTCAAAGTCTTGGTTTGGCAGAGTACTGTACTCTTCTGGGTATACTCTGTTCTGTCCTGCATACTCTGTATTCAGCTTTGGTAGTTGCTGTATGAGAGAACTCAGTTTAAAATAGAATGAAGAGCGAAGAGGGTGGAATGTGAAAGGGTTTGGGGTATGACTCAGTGACAGAGTGCTCACCTAACGTGCAAAGCCCTGGCTTTAGTCCTTAGCACCGCAAAAACAAAAAAGGGGAAAAGGTTTGCAATTTGTTTGCATAACCACAAATCCCAAAGTCTGTTCTATCAGAATTTTAGGTCTTTCCTCGAACACAGCGGATACCTTCTTCATAGGTGATTAATGGAGTGGAATGATTAGTTTCCATCTCCATGGCAACCTTAATCAAGTTCTCACCTGGGGAAGCTCAGCCAGGAGGTACTGTTAGCCTCTAGGCCTCACAGCTGGCCAGCAGCAGAGCTGGGATTGGAGTCCAGTCTTCTCAATTCTACCTTTATTATGTTGCCTGCCACATACATATGCCAGGAGCACAGAACCCAAACTGTGCTGTTCTCTGTCTCTGTCTGTCTCTGTCTCTCTCTTTCTGTCTGTCTCTGTCTCTCTCTCTGGATGAAACCCATGCCTCATGCATGGCAGGGAAGTCCTTTACTACAGAGCTACACCTGTCCCAGTGCTCATCCTATTTTTAAGTGTCTCTGGGTCAACCACGTTTATTTTATCCTAACTTTTGCTATCAGGACATTACCCCTTAAGCCTAACCTGAATCTACTCTGTTTTAGTTTAAAGCAATTTCCTCTTTCTTCAGAGAAAAGTGAAAGCAGCTGCTATGCAAGAAGAAAATACAAAAAATGGAGGTGAGGCAGATTGCAGGAGCTGAGAGCTTTGATCTCCATGAAATAAAACCTGCCCTGAAATTTGGGGGTGTACCTTCTCTTAATGGCTGTTGCCATTAGAACATTTCAATTAAATCTTTGTATTTTTTCCCAGAGTTTGAAACCTCCCACTTTGTAGTGTTTGCAGTGTGACTAGCAGAACTCTGCCAGGAATTGTATGAATTTGCTATGGTACAGTCCATCCGTTTGATAGCCTCTCCACAAATGTCTAAAGAGCTTGCTTGAATATGCATTTGCAAGCCAAGCCAGTAGCCTTCTTCTTCATATAATCCCCATTATATCTTCTCAGGAACTTATCTTTCTGGTGTGGAAGGAGGCTGCAAGGAGATGTCTCCTTCCTAAGTATCTTGATGTCATCTTTGACTGCCTTTGTCTATCAGCCAATCATGCCAGCTTTCTGTAACACAGTGCGTGTAAGGCTGATGTTCAGCAAGCACCACTGATATGAGTAAGCACCCCACTGCTCCAAATGTGTAGATGCTTCTTTTATTCCAGGTTAACCTGATGTTATACAAGCACACAACCGTTCTCTGAAAAAAAGTTTTCTGCTGTGGGATGGGACCGTGCAGCACAAAGGGAAGAAAAAAGTTGAGGTAACTGGGAAAGGCTCTGGTGGTTCTAGAAGGGCTAACGAGGCTGTTGTCCATTTCTCAGAAATCATGAAGGGAACATTCTCCTCCTCCTGGAGATTCTGGTTAGCTGGCGCTTTAAGGTTAACTTCCAGTGGTGTAGAGTATGTGGTCATATAGACATTTATAGTTATAGTACAGCTATGATTCTGTCTGAGAGAGCAAGCTAAATGGACATTTAGCAAATGCTGACAGCTACAGTGAGAACATGAAGTCCAGTGGTGGCTAAATGAAGTATTGCTGCCAGTGGACAGGTTGTTTCTCAGCATTAGCATGGGATGTTCAGTGGAATTTAGTGCTCCTATCATGGCGTATATCTACATGTACCCCCAAAGCTTCATGTGCTCCAAGGTAGGGCTTTGGGGAGTGACTGGATCATGGGCATATGAAACTGGATTGGCCCACGCATGGATTTAGCATAATTCTGGGTGTAGGTGATGGAGTTACTGAAGAGAGAAAAACCCACCCTGGGTGTAGTGGCACCAATGAATAGGCTTGCAGCATAGGTGAATCTAAGAGAAAGAAGAAGGAAGACAGAAGCCTTGCTGCCTCCTGCCTGCCATGCCCTTCTACCATGCTGCCCTTCCTTGGAGTCAGCCGACTACGGGCTGAAACCTCTGCAAACTGTGAGCTAAAATAAACTGCTCCTTTAACTTGGGGGGTATTTTGTCCCAGTAATGAGGAAGCAACTAAGACAGACCTCATTGCCCAAGTGCTCCTCCAGTAGATCCAAGGTGATGATAAGACTGGCCTGCTAGAGGAATGCTGTCTACACTACGAAGAGGGCATCTGTTCTGGGATCACCAGCCAGGGGACAGTGCTGAGGGGCAAGAAGATAAGAACTTTGAATTCTTAAAACTGCTCTGTGTAACTGTTTGGCCCCAGGGTTCGGAACTCTGTTGCATCCTGCTTGTGGAATTTGTTATAGATGCTGAGAGCTCAGTTTTATGATACTGGTGAAAAGGTAACCTTTGCAAGACAGTTTAACCTGTGAACCAATAATAGCATCTTGGCAACACCCTCTTTATCTGCATTAGTTATACTGATTGTTACAAGATGCTAAGGCAAGCATCCTGGAACCTAGTGGGAAGCACACACAGGATTGTGCTGGTAGATGCTGGAAACTTTTTGGTCTGGTTCTTGGTGGATGAGAGGAGTTTGCTTGAATGAGTAACTTAAGGAAAAGCCTTCCAGGCAGAGGGTATGGGACCTAGGGCATGGCACAGTTGGGTTTTTGACTGCACTGTAAAGTGGTCTCTCCTCCACTATGATAAGCCTGTTTTTTTCCTTCCTATCAAATAGAGCTGACTCTTGAGTGTCTGTTGACTGGAAATTGAAAACTTAGACCATGTGCATTAGTGGTTATAGAGGTTGCAAATGAACAGGTCAGACAGTACAGCTACTCAGAGGATTAGTACCTCTAAGGAAACTTGGTTTCAGGAAGTTAAAGAACTTGCTGAGGTCATATAACAATGGAGAAAAGATTCAATGTCATGTCTTGTGACTCCAAATCTGGTATTCCTGTTCTAGCTATTGTGTATATTTCCCCATTAATTGCTAATTAGAACATACAATAATTTGATTATGCTTCAAGGAGAAACCATTTCTTCCTTTTCCTTCTTCCCCAGCCTATAACACCCAGTATGCCCTAAGACAGGTGTGTGGTTGGTACAGTAGTGAATGCTGTATTCTTACCTACTATTTTTTCACTTTAAAAAGAGCCATTTTTCCCTCAAGTTCAATCTAAACTGCTTTTAGTTGTTTTTGCCAAAGGAAGTGAAAATAGGTTCCAGCAGAGATGTTCTCTGCTAATCATAAAGATTTTGAATAATGTTGAATATTAGTCTATTAGTCTCAGGAACTAGAGTACTATAGTCAAAGATACTACAAATTAAACTTTGTTTCCCTCATAATTTGAATTTCAGGACTTCCCAATCTCTCTTCAGAGTGCAGACACTATATTTAAACATTATTATACTCTTTACAGAAGAAAAATCTTTCCTCTTTTTACAATACTACAATTACGGACTTACTGGAAAAGTTTATAAATGTTTGTTAATTTTATTTCCCATTCTATCTATACTCATCTCTTTCTGATCCAATCTAATTAGAGTTTGAATGAGGATTGGGTAACAGGAAGTATTAGAAAGCAGATTGCCTTTCTCCTTTTCCTTTTCTTTTAATGAGAACCATCTGAAATTATCCCAGTGCAAGAGTTTCCATTTTAAACATGTGTGAGCCAAGTGAACACATCTGTTGGAGTGTTTGAGCTGCAAGGTGGATCTGGATATATCTGATGCTTAACCTGATAGAGCTGCTGGTCACTTTCCCAAGGATGTACGTAATCAGCTTTGCTGAATTTTAGCCTCACTCTATTGAAGAAACTTGTATTTCTAATTCACAGTAACTACTGATAGCTGGGATACTACTACTGATATTTCCTACTGTGAAACCCAAAAGAAGTGTTTGGCTGGTTGAATGTAATTGTGGTGACTGACACCCTTCCATGTGGTGATGAGATTATCTCATATCAGCTGTTACCTGTTTTTACAGTTAAAGAACTTACCCAGGAGGTATTGATTTGGCAGGTAATATGAGGGAGTACAGATGGCCTCACTGATCTGCCCAGAATAGAGGGGGTCAGGGACCTCTTGGCAAAAAGAGTCCCAGGAGGCTTAGGGTGATGCTTGAGATTTAAGCCTGGAGTGCTGTGTCCGTTCCCTAAAAAGCCTTCGATGCTGTTTTCAGAAGGCATCATGGATCCTGAGTTAGGATGGGATTTTTTATGCTGGGAGAAGGAATCACATTTGGATTCTAAATTATGGCCAGTATTGGGGCATTTGGCACAGTCACAATGGGAACATATCCTTTTCCAACATAATCTTGATGTCGTAATATCAGAAAGGAGTTAAGGAGAAGTGTGATATGAAAAGAGCAACCTTGATTTCCTTGGTTGGGGTTCTCATTGTGGAATTAAGTTATTTTATTCTGTAATACTATTATCTGTAGACCATGGAAGACCACTTATCTCTCCTCGATCATTCAGTCTGTAACTGAACATTTACTTTACAGCTTACCATGCTGTGATGTGAGTACAGCAAGGTCCCTCCAAGAGTTCTAGGACAGCCTAGTGGGAGTAACAACCAGGTAGGTGATTAACAACACCTCAGTGTGAAAGAGGCATGGGGGGTTAGTTGAACAAAGAAGGCAGAATTGGAGGTCTCCTGATAGAGTGCAGAGGGGTAGTTGAGTCACAAAGGGAGGAAGTAATGCAGCACAGGACTCAGGAAAGAGCAGGAAATGGCAGTCACATTGCTGACAGAATCCACAGGGAGAGGACCGACCTGGAAATGTGGGAGTGTCAGCAGTGAGAGAGTGACAGGGTGGGCAGTTTGGGCATGGAGCTGTGAGGGAAGGGTGAACGGAGTGGGACGAAGTAGGAAAGGAGCTTGGGCTGGCAGAGAGGAGCAAAAAACAAAAGAGACTATCTTACCTGAAAATAGGTAGCACCATTTGGCTGTGAGTTGTTTCTGTGTTTTTCCTCTTTGAAACAAAGACTAGTCTGTTAAGGCCTTCTCCAGAGCTGTGCTGGAGGAGGTGACTAGACGTGGAACCACACTGGCTGGCACTGCCAAGCCTCTGAAGTGCAGGTGGAAGGACCCCGGCAGCCGTCTGCAGCACCGGCTCCTGTTGCAGGGAAGGGCACTCAGGTGCCAGGCAAGTGCTTTCCCATTGAGCTATATACCCTGGCCCACAGTAGGACTTTTGATGTTTTAAAAATATATAATTATAAATCAGAAGTTTTCCATTTTCTAAAGACAAATGTCTGTTACATTGGTAAAGCTGAAATTCAAGAGGATTTTTTTTCCTAAGTAACTTTGTCTTGAATGATAATGGCTTTGGATAATAAATACTGGAAACAGGAACTGTGAAGAAGAGCATTTTAACTTACTCTTATATTTGCAAATTTAAAACAGAAGACTTAAGTTATGTTTCCATAGATTTTCAGTTTATATGCTCACGTCCTGTTTTGGGGAGATATGCAACCGTGTGTTCTTCCCCTTCAGGGTGTGGGGAGAGAAGAGACATACCCAGGGCAGGCTGAAGGGGAAGCTGCAGAGAGCCACAGGAGTCAGGGTTGTCCAGGAGTGAAGTGCATGGGGGCTAAGTGTAAGAAACATTTACCATAGTGGAATCCTCCAGGAGGCTGACAGTTAACTGCAAGTGTGGCTTTGTCTAGCTGCAGTACAAAATCTTCTGGTCACTATTGTTTCTGAATATTTGAAAGCAATTTCAAAGCTCGCCTGCTCTTCTGTTAAGTAAATAAAAGCTTAGTGTCAGCCCAAAAGAACAGCTAACCAGATTCGGTTTTGTTTGCTAATGGCAGATTTAGTTATTAATATAATGAAATTGCTCTTTCTGGCACTGATCTCACCCTGCTTAGTAGAGGGATGTGAGAATTGCTGGAGTTTCCATGTTGAGGGGAATTTCACTGTCCTTTAGTGCTAGGAAAATGTTAGAAACCACAGTTGACAATATTTTGAACGTGTTAGCTCCACAAATATAAGTCTCACCTTATGAGCAAGCCCAGGAGAAAAACCAATTCAAATTGCATAAAGGAAGTCAAGATGGAAAGAGATTGGGGTCAGGATCAACAGACCTGGATTTAAATACTGCCTCTGGCAGTTTGGAGTAGAAGGACATCAGGACCATTTCCTTAAGCTTCAGGACTGTCTTGGACTTTGTATAATGCATAGGTATAGATGCCCTGCAAGAATGTTGAAAGGAATAACAGATGTATACGAGACGAGACACCCAGATAATGACATATTCAAAGTAGTTACAAAACATGACCTCTTCTAAATCCATTTTTACAGATATTCAGCTGAGCATTTTGTACCTATAGGGCTCTGTGCTAAGTATTTTGGAGAAGCAGGAAAAAAAGAATAAGGCCTATGTTCAGCTGTAGAGAGCTTACAGTTAAATGGAAAGATATAACAGGCACGTGAACAGCAACCACCCAACTGTGACCATATTGGCCTCCATGCTGCTCCTGGAAGCTGTTTGGGCTTGTTCCTGCCTCATCTGTGTGGTACTTGCCATCTCCTCTTATCTCCTGTGCTTTCCACCTGCAGAACTCTGCTTAGATGCCATCTTCTCAATAAGACCTCTCTGGCCACCTGTTTTAACAGTTCCCTGGTGCTAGTGCTTCTCCTCTTCTTTCTGTATTTGTTCTCTACCATATTGTGTGTCTGTATTTCTGATGCCCTGTGTTCCTCTTATTTCTTCAATATAAGTGCTATAATTGATTTCTTTACTGCCTCGCCCAGTAGCTACAACAGTGCCTTGTAGGTACTCAGTAAATACTAATGGATAAAGTGAGTGAGTGATTAAATTAATTAATTTTAAATGCAAGGAGGGAGATTTGCAAAGCTCCAGTGGCCAGTAGTA
Source organism: Dolichotis patagonum (assembly GCA_004027295.1). NCBI lineage: Eukaryota > Metazoa > Chordata > Mammalia > Rodentia > Caviidae > Dolichotis > Dolichotis patagonum. The sequence continues at coordinate 36,438 of PVJX010010072.1, forward strand.
GTACAGAAGTCATATTGGGGATTGTATTAGTTTTTTTGTTTGTTTGTGGTTTTTTTTTAGAAATAAAGCATTTATTACATGAAGGGGGACACAGTGGGGCAGCCCCAGGTTCCCTACTGTATTAGTTTCTTATTGGTGCATAACAAATGATCATAAAGTTAGTGGCCTAAAGCAATACAAATGTATTATCTTACATGTCTGTGGGTCAAAAACCTGATACAAGTCTTGCTGTATTAGAATCAGGGTCTCGATAGAGCTGTTCTCTTCTGACAGCTTCGGGAAAGAATCTTAGCTTGCCATTTTCACCTTTTGGAGGCCTCCCATATTTCTTTGTTTCTCTCTCCATCTTCACAGTCTTCCATGGTTGGCTGAGTCCTCATAGCACATCATTCTGATCTTACCTACCTCCTTCTTCTCCATTTTTTTTTTTTTTTTGGTGGTAACTGGGGATTGAACCCAAAGCTTTCTTACTGAGCTACAACTGCAGCCCCTTTTAGTTTTAAAATAGGATCTCACTAATTTACTGAATGCCCAGGATTAGGCTTGAACTTGCAATTTTCCTGCCTCCTAGAGTGTGGGGATTATAGGAGTATGCCACTATGCCTTGCCACTATTCTGCTTTTAAAGGCTGCAGTAATTGCATGGAGCCCACTTGGGTAGTGCAGGATAGTTCCTTATTTTAAGGTCGGCTGATTAGCAACCTTAATTCTGACTGCAGCTTAATTCTCCTTTGCCGTATAAGCTAACACAGTCACAGGTTCTAGGGCTCAGGACATGGATACCTTCATGGGGAGAGGAGGGGTCCACTGTCCCTATACAGACTAAGATACTTTTCTTAGAGCCTGAGGTTTGAAATTTCAGTAATAAAACATAAATGGGAACATTTAATCATGGGTGACTGTGATTGTTGAAGGAGGAGAATATGACAGAACTGAAACTTTAGGAGATGAATGGGGCTTAGAGCGGAAATTTAGCAGGAGACTGTGCTTCCTCAGAAGCGTTGATTATCCTCCTCTTCCTAAGCACAGGAAGTTGGTATGTATTTAGAATTTCCTAAAGGAAGTAGGCTACACCTCTTCATATCCGTCTTCTGTGACACACATGTGCAAAGCACATACACAGAGACCCTCGGCTCTGTGGCTCACAGATACACTCACACAACCCTCACACATCTTTTTTCTATTCTCAGAGACTTCATTTTTCTCCTATCCTGGCATACCTGAGTAATCTGCATCTTTCCACCGCTCACATGGGCTTTCTCTGGCAGCTGTTCTTGAAAACGCACTCTTTTCTCCTACAGATACACTGGGGATCTCCAGGGAGCTACAAATAGCTTGAAAAGGCCTGTGCTCCCTCACCTTTGCCATCACCTCCACACTGGCTATGATTTAACTTCCTACAGTGATTCTCTTCCCTGACACCTGTAGAGTCACATAGTTATTGAATATTTTCTGCTGAATGCTTCCCACCTTTGATCAGCTTCTGTGAAGCAGTGCTGTCCAATAGAGCTTTCTTCAGTGACAATACAGTTCCACATCTGTGCTGCCCCAGGTAGTAGCCATAGCCACATGTGGCTGTGAGCACTTGAAGTGTGATTGCTGCAGCAGGATTGGTTTTTAAATTGTATTTAATTTTATTTCATTTCAATACAAATTGCAAGATGTAGTTAGTGCCTACCATGTTGGACAGCACAGCTATACAAAACTAAGACTTGCTGAACATGCTTAGCTTTCCATAATGGAAGCAGAGTAGTATATGACAAGAACAGAGACTTTTAGAATCAAGCAAACCTGGTTTAGACTTTGGCTCCACACTTCTGATTTCTGAGCAGATCGCGCAGTATGTCTGAATCTAGTTTTTAAGTTCAGCATTTGATTGGTATTATATCAGGGAGGGGAGAGGCAGTTGCCCCCTGACCTGGAAGGGAAGCATATTTTGCCCCTAAATTGCTTAGAATTATTGCATGCTGGTAAAAATCAGGTTTCGTTTCTGTGGGTTTATTTCTGTTTTTCATTCTAAACACTGTGTCCACTTCTTGCCTGACTCGGTGGACTGTGCTTACTCACTGCCTGTGTTACTGCACGGGGCATGGTCTCACATACACGACAGAGCTATGTGAAGTTGCAAGGCAACAGTTGTAGTAAAGCCACCAGTGCTGTGCTGTGCTTTGCCACACACATGGTTTTCAGACATTCACTCACAAGCATCAACCAAATACCTGTCATCTAGCACTGTGCTAGATGTTGGGGACATAGCAGCAAACAGGAGAGGACCTGCTGACTAAATGGGAGAGCAGGTGTTTACAATATAAGGCAGCTCATAAGTGTATGTTGAGTTCCTTTGTTAAAATATCAGGTGTTTTGTTTTGTCTTTAATTTTTACAGAAATCACAATTGGTTCACATGGGTATAGTTTTAGCTATCTTCCTTTTTCCTAGCTTGATTAGTAATACCATATTTGATTAAAATGTTCATGTGAAGGCCTCTTGACACATAATTATAGATACTATCTGCCTTCTCCTTACTTTTAAAAATAATAGCTTTGTTGATATATAATTCACATATGATATTGTTCAGTCAGTTTAGTGAACAATTTAGTGGTTTAAAGTCCCTTTTATAGAGTTGCACAACAGGCATACCAGTCAGCTTTAGAACATTATCATCCCAACAAGGCATCTTTACCCAATGTAATCACTCATCAATTCTCTCTCATCACCCTAATCTTAGGCATCCACTAATCTACTTTCTGTCTCCATGGATTTGCCTGTTGGGGATATTTCATACAAATGGAATCATTTAACATGTGGTCTTTTTAAATTGGCTTCTTTCACTTAGTGTAATGTTTTCAGCATTCATCCATGTTGTAGCATGTACTGGTACTTATTTTATTTTACTGTTGAATAATGTTCCACTACATAGATATTTTATTTATTTAACCATTCATTAGTGCATGGACATTTGAGTTGTTTCTACTTTTTGGCTGTAATGAACTATTTGTGTACAAGTGGTTTTTTTTTAACATTTTCATTTATTTTGGTTATAAGGAGTGGAATTATCAATATGGTGACTAACTGGTAGTATGGTAGTTCTGTATTTTATCTTTTGAGGAACTGAAAAGATTGCCTTTCAAAGATATATAATTTTGCAGTGCTACCAAAATATATGAGCATTTCAGTTTCTCTGTATCCTCATTGGTATTTCCTGTTATCTGCCATTTATTATAGCTATGCTAGAGGATATGAAGTAGTACCTGATTTGTATTTTCTTGATTTTGATTTGTATTTTCCTGATTATTGTCATGTCAAGCATCTTTTGATGTCCTTATAAGCTATTTATATCTTTTTTGTAGAAATGTCTACATGGGTCCTTTGGCCAGTTTTTAATTAGATTGTCTGTCTTCGTTTCCTTTTGTTTTGGCCTGAGCAGGATGCAGATATGCTAACTGGTGATGAGCAAGTATGGAAAGGAGTACAAGAATCTCTGAAAACGATTGAGGAACTGAAGACACATTGGAGTATCCTTTCACCTGTAAGTTAAGTTGGACTCTTGGGATTACTTCTTTATAATCTGAAGCTTGATGTTAATGAGGCCAAGGATGAGACTTGATTCTTCTGTAAGGTTCATTCTATTTCGTGGCCTTAACTACCCCTCTGGGCCCAGCCAGGGATTTGGGTAATGGCTGAGGAAGACTGTAGTAACCACCATTAGATAGTAGGGGTAAGAGTAGGAGAGTGAGTGGTAGACTCATTATATGGGCAGATACATTTAAGATTCCCTACCTCCCATAACCACATTCATCTCTAGGAAAGAATAGTTTAGAATCTTTATAATTTAATACCCTTGACCCTCACACCCAGAAGCTTCAGAGTGTATCAAGCATGACTACAGCACCAATGGGACTTGATGCATAATACATTTGATTGAAAGTAGTGGGTCAGAGTTCAGAGAAAAGGCAGAGAACATATGATGGAAGTCATCTGGGAAACTCCACTGATGTTTCACTACATGAAAGATGTCCCAAGTCAGGGATGAGACTGGGAAGGTAGAGGATGAGTAAGAGGTCACTCCTAATAAAGAGTTTCACTTGGGCAAAAATGTGACAAAGGAAAATCACAGGTAAGAAAGAGAAGAATGGAAAACTATTGCAAAAAGGTCTTCAGATGTTTTGGCTTATGTCCCAGGAAAAAAAAAATCTGCAAATGACATTTCTACATAGCAAATAATGTTTTTAAAAGCATTATAAAGAACAGGAAAGGTAACTTGATGAATGTTTCTGCTTCTAGAGGTGAAGTATACAATTTCAAGAATTATAGTCCACTAAAGTTTCGTTTGTTTGTTTGTTATTTAGCAGTCTTGCTAAAAAATCTGCAATTGTTGAGTAAGGAATAGGAAAGAAAGCTGTGATCACCAGGATGCTTTATGGATTCACTAAGAGAAAATATACCCATAAAGTTATGTTTTCTTTGATAAAATTTGTATCTAAATCTCATAAAGTGATGTGCAAGGAGGAGTAAAAAAAAAAAAAACTGTGATAGACAATAGCAGTACCAGGTGTATTACTAAATTGTCAAGTAGCTGTCCTGCAAGAATGATGCTAATTAGATCACTTAGATCACTGTCACTCTGGAGTGCTTTGTTCCAATCTCAGTCCTCTTCAGCATTTAACTCAGTACCTTGTGTCAGCTTTCCCATCACCAGAGCAAAATACCTGACACCCACAATTTAAAGGAGGAGAGGTTTATCTTGGCTCACAGTTTCAGAAGATTTGGTCCATGTTTGGCCAGGTGCAAGGTGGGGATTGCCAGGTGGAAGGACCTGGTGAAGGAAAATTGCTCATGTCATGATGGCCAGGAGACAAGGAGAAGGAGGAGCTGGGAACAAGAATACATCCTTCCAGGTCCCACCCACAGTCACCCCCCACAACAGACTCCACCTCTGAACAGCACATTCCGCTGCAAACTCATCAGTGAATTAATCCCCCCACGGTCAAGTAACAATTTCTGAAACTTGGGGGGGGGGCATTTTAGTTCTAAACTGCAACACCTGGAATAAAGACACAGAACACAAGCTTAAAAATGTCCACAGGGGTACAGATGGAAAGCATAGCAGATTTGGAATGATAGAATCAGAGTTCAAAAGATTCCTGAAAGTTTGGTGTCTGAGCATTAAAAGGTGAAATTTGACAAGAGTTTATATAAAATCTACTATTTGTACCAAAACCTCAAACCTTAGCAGAAAGCTAAGCAGCAGAACATATGAAAGAACTTCAGAAGTTTAATAAACAGTAAATTGTAATAAAGTATGTGATATAATCTTTCAAATGATGACCGTGGTCTTAGGATGTATTCAGAAAAATACAGAATATAAACTGAGAAAGAGGATAGTACTGATCTGGTCAGAGCTGGAATTTTACATTCAGTTTGGGATAAGACACAGTAAGAGGGATGTAGAAAATTGAGATAAGTTTTCAGGAGAGGAACCAGCGCCAAGGAAAGATTTGAAAGCCCATCTCCAGGTGAGATGGACGATAGCAGGAAAACAGCCAGCTCTGCGTGCAAGAGGTCCATGTTTATGGGTTTACAGAGCCATTACACTGAGAGAATCAGACTACTTCTCTGTGATCCCCTGTGGCAGATTTAGGGTCCTTGAATGATGACAGTTCAGTCTCAGCTGTACCAAGTTTTACCAATAACTGCTAGGTACCTTATTAGTCATAAGCAACCTAATGACCCAGGCAGAAATCAAAAGACACAGCCTCACGCTCACAACTCTTCCTACATAGTAGGGCAGTGAAGTATAGATGAACACATGTATTCTTTGGGTGAGTGTGCCCCAAAGATCCTTAGGTGAAGGCTTGGTCCCCAGAGTGGCTGGTAGGAGGAACCATGGACTTTGAGAGGCGGGGCCTGGTAAGAAGTCCTTAGGTCATGGGGTATACCCTTGTAGGAAACTGTGAGATCCTCCTCCCTCGATGTCTCTCTGCTTCCTGCCTTGAGTTGTGAGCACTCACTCCTCATCTGACATGTATTCCTGCCATTGCCATCGGTTCCTTCATGAGAGACAAGTCTCGGACTTGATCCTTCAGAACCACAGGCTAAAGTAAACCTCCCTTCCTTCTTAGATGCCTGTGTCGGGTATTTCATTATAGTGATGCAGAGCTGACTAATACAATACCTATTTTGGGCAAGATACATATTTATTTCTGGGAACACCAAAGATAATAGCATTCAGCTCTTGGCTATTAAAGGAGGTTCCACAGAGGAAGTGACGGCTGATCTGTGCCTGGGAGGATTAGTAGGTGTCCATTAGTAGGGGTGTCCAACAGAGGGAGTAACTGTGCAGACAACAGCACAAGATGGCATGCTGCAGGAAGGTGGCCAGATGTTCCGTACTAAAGGAGGGGAGCACAGCAAGGCCTAGTGCCACGTGCAGATTAGGGTTTTTAGGTGAGAGGGACCCCAGGATGATTTTAAGCGGGAAAGTACATGAGCGTATGTATAAGGTCTCTGTGTTCTGACAGCCTTTGCATCTCAACAAGTTGGTTAAGTCCCAAGTAGATTGACTTTGCTCCCTTTTCTTTTCTCATCTAATCCCCTTCTAGTTACTCAAAAGCAATCAGAAAGAAAGGTTATCTCTCCTGCCCATGGTGATTGTTTTCTATGGATGGGCTCTCCAGGCCTCATTCAGCCCAGAACTCTCCCTTCCCCAAAACAGTGACTTGTAGTGAATACCACACAGATGATAACGACTAAATCTTTTAGCAAAATAACATGTCTGCATTAGCTTTAGGGGAAAGCCTCTTAGTTAAAATTATTCTGTTTTTTTCTCTCACACTTGGGTGTTTTGCAGGAGAGGTTTTGCCTTGTTTGCCAGGAGACGGCTGCCAATGTTGTGGAGGGAAATTGGCACAGAGTCCTTCCCAGCTTGTGTAGCGATACAGTAGATGTGTTCCTATGCATAGCTGCAGAGCGTCTCATCTGGTTTTCAACTTCTTGTCACCTCAAACCTCCTTAGAATGAGTTGCAGTACATAGAAATGAGTAGACAAAAGTGGAGGTCAAACAACACAATGTTAAAATAAGTTGCAAATTTTGCCACAGAAATGTCTAGCATTGTGTAAGAGACAGCCATTCCTCCTGACAGTTTGTCAGATATCTGATCTTGGAGTGAAAAGCCACAGAGGTTAACCCAGCAATCTGTTACAAAATCAGTGGACTGCCCAAGATACCACATCCTCCAGCCTCTGGAGGATGCGTTCAGTGAACTTTAAACATCTGTGCCAGATGTCTGCAAAAGAAAATCACTAACCTACTTTTTTCCAGAAATGGATCCCCTCGGGGACCACCGTAACTCCTGAGAGCCAGGGCTCATCCTAAAACAACAGGGGTCTCTGGTGCTTGAAATCCTCGCCGAGGAAGTCATGCTTTAGGCTGAGGTGTTCTGCCCCTGCTCACAGGGAAATATATTTCCCATGAGGGTTCATGAAGTTATTAGCCCCAGTCACACAGGTTGCCTGATTGGATTTGCTAATATTCCAAGCACTTTGGAAAACAGCACTCTGAGGGGAAAGGCAGAATTTTCTGGAGAGAGGGCTGTGGGAGTATTGTAGAATACAGCAGTCTGTCTGCTCAGGGCAGGAATCACTGTGTTAGGACAGCAATGGAGAAGTGTGAGTTAAGGGGAAGGGTGAACCCTGGGCTGTGAAGAGACTGGGTCACATGGGAGTGAAGGGGTAGGGGTACAGAACTTCCATCACGCCAAGTCCACTACTCGCTCTTCCTTCAGTCTACACTTGCTTCCAGGTCATGACCACAAGGAAGGAGGAGGGCCCTGATGTCTGTGCAGCATGCGCTTTGTGTGCGCCACTAAATGTTTGCCCACTGTGCCCATGATACGCAGAACTCTGCCTACTTCATGACAGAACACATAAAGAATATTTTCATTTTACATCTAGTGCCTAACTTCTTACTGTGACATCAGGCATTTTTATTTCTGGCCTATCTCAAACCACTGCTTTTTCAGAACCTGAGATCTGACAAATGACAGAACTAGCTAAGATTTGGATCCATCTTTGTCTACAATCAAAAGCTATGTCATTTCTGCTGTGTCTGGATCTTCAGACATTCTCCCCAGTTGGAATTCTAACATTTGAAAGCAGATGAGTGTAAAGCTACATGGAGTGGAGGTGGAGGCAGGATGGGGGAAGAGTCAGTCCCAACCTAGCATCTTCCCGGCTCCACTTGCAAGGGTAGAGCAGTGTGGCAAAGACTCTGTGAGGTCTCGGGGTCCCATACCCTTACCGTCAACTGTGCACGTAAAGTAGGCATCTTGGTGCACCAGGGTCTCAGTCCTCTGCCTCTGTAAGAGGTCCAAAAAGTAAGGTTAAAAGTCAGACACAGTGCTGCTCAACTGTCATCCCAGCTACTCCGGATGCTGAGGCAGGATGGCCATTTGAGCCCATGAGTTGGAGACCAATCTGACCTATGTGGCAAAACTGCATCCCTTAAAAAAGAAAGAAAAAGTGACATCACATACAGGTTCTATGAGATTGAGTTTGATGGTTAACAAGGAATTCAGTATTGCTAAGAAGGAGACATTGGATTTTCCTGGTTTTCTTGTTTTGAAATATCATTTCCCCTTGCTTACAATTTATATGTAAGCCATGTTCTTAATATTTTCTTTAAGGGCCTAACATAAGGATACCCTTTATTTGTCAAGTATAGATTTGGATCACTTTGCATTATAATTTGAAAAATTAAATACACAGTCCTGCAGAAATGAATTTCTTCATATTGCCTCCCCTAGCACATGCCTGTGGGTTGTTTGTGCTTTTAGTTTCATATATACCCAAAGTCTCAAATGACATAGAAGCAAACATATGTTCCTCCTGTAAAAAGAATCTCACTAAAGCTTCTTTAATTTCAGATCAGTTTTTAAACGGAAACCAGCAGAGTAAATAATTTGAAATGGAACGAAATCTTCAGCCCAGTTTAATGAACTGCTTCATTCATTTTACGACTAGGTTTGAAGAGAAAACATGGAGAGTGAAGAAAGAGTGGTTCTTTGGGAAATATAATCTCCCAAAGCACAGGCTTGGTTAGAAGATGGTTCGTTAATGTAAACAGAATTTACTTCACTAAGATGCCACTTATATGTTTTTGTTTCTCAAGTATGTTTTCAGGCAGCTCATCTGTGCAAAATAATGGGTGCATCCTTCTCTCCTGTGCCCGGGAGCTCATCAGCCTTTTTAAGAATCTCATTTTACTTTTGTTTTTCTCTGATGGAGACAATGAATCCTTAACTAAGGTTAATAACAGAGTGGGAGCAGGTTCTGGCCATGTGCCAGTCAATCATAAGCAGCAACTCTGAACGGCTTCCTGATATCAACATCTACCAGCTGAAGGTGCTTGACTGCGCCATGGATGCCTGCATCAACCTCGGTCTGCTGGAGGAGGCGCTGTTCTATGGCATTCGAACCATGGAGCCCTACCGGTGAGTCCCAGGGAGAGGGCCGAAGGGCCCCACAATGTCTGCACTCTGGGCGAAGGACCATGGTGAAGTCTTTCTGATTACTATTTTATATCAGGTGCACCCATCTGATTCTCAGTCAGTGTTTTATTTATTTCTTTGTTCATTTACATACGTGTTCGTAGGCCACTTGTAAAAGCCCCTTCGGGGTGTCAGGCACTCTAGTTGCACAGAGACTAGACACGTCTCCGTGTGGAGCAGATGATCACAATATAGTGTGTGCTGCTGTGACAGGCAAGCATGGGGTGCCAGAGACAAAACACAGCTCAGCCCTAGCATAGGTGGGACACTGTGTCCTTCAAGCCTCTGCTGACCTGGTGAAGCTTTCCAGTGTGGGGCCCTGCATCTGCCTGACCAAAGTGATGTCCCTTCTGTGTATTTGTTAGACTTGGTGGTCCCCAGAGCAATTCCCCTTGAATCATTTGCTTTCGTAGTTGACTCTCGTGATGCAGGCAGCACAGCAGGGAGACGGCCGTGCCCAAACGGTCATCAAGTAGGTGAAGCAACTGTGGTGATTCACCATTTCGTGACTCCCTCAGCTCCCCCAGATGAATGGGGGTTTTGCTCTTGAGGTTCTTGTAACTGGAAGGAGCTCTGGGAGGGAGGTCAGGTTAGAGTGAATGTTGGCAGTTTGGCACTCATGGGTGTGAGGCCTCAATTTGTTATGGGGTGAAAACCTAATTGTAGAAGTCGAGACTGAGATCAGTCCGAGGGGGACAGAGGATACATGGACATATGAACTAAAACAGTGTGCCACAGCTGTTTGTTATCATTGAGAGCTGCAAAAGATTTGCCCTCACTGAACTATAATCTGAAATTACACAAATCCAGTCTGTAGTGCAGAACAACACCACTGATAAGAAGGTACCTAGAAAAGTGCGTGGTACCCAGAAGGGACAATAGAGAGCAAGAGTGCCTCTGTGGGTGGGGATGTTAAAATCCCCACCATGGAAACAGTGTCAGCCAAAAGGAGCTAAGCAAGGGAAAACCAGATCTAGACCTGGTGACGTGGGACCACGGGCAGGGGAGTATTGGTGGGGGTCAGAGCAGAGCTCATGGTGCACCCCATCCTCACTAGAGGAAAGAGCCTCAAGAGAACAGGGAGGGGAAGTGAGCAGGAGCCACGTGACAAGAGAATGAGTTCAGGGTCTGCAACATTTGTGCAGACAAAGGCAGGATGCCAGCAATGAGGTACTTGGTCAGGAAGCCAGTCCGGGGCAGGACCTTGGTGCAGACAGAGAGGATCCCAAAGATGGCAAAAGCCCCATCAGCCAGGTGGATGGCAGAGGTCCATCAGCCAGCTAGTGGCAGCCATATGACCCTGCGGGTGTTTCCAGACTTTCATAGGTAGTTTCTTTCACTGCTTTGTGGGTGAGCAGCTTGGGAATCCAGACTGTGAGTCAGCTTTAATCAAACTTACAAGAGAATGCCTTGAGGGATGAGACTGTAAACTTTCCCATGAGCAGTCAACTGTCTGTTCAGTGTGATGAATCTTGTGGGTTCTCAGAAAACATGAATTGAATATGGAGAGATAAGGCCTCCTCCTCAGAGCTTCAGTGTGGCAAAAGCGGGTTAGGGTGGTTGGAGTTACATCTCTGGAAGCTGGGCCTGGTCTGGAAGACCAGATGGATTCCAGCTGGGAGCTGCAGACCAGCAAAGTCCTCCTGTCCCAGGTCCCCTGGCAGATATCCGCCACATGCTCTGATACCTCATCCTCCTCTCTCTTGATATCCAGGCCACCCTACTCAGGCTACTGGAGAAGCATAGAAACTTTCAATCTGTCTGCCACTTCCATAAAGAAGGCCACACGCTTTCAAGAATGTCCTTTCTGTATGTATTTTTTAATCTGCTTTTTGCCACACCTACTAAGGCTTCTCAAAGCTCTACCTCACCCCCTAATTAACTGAGTTTCACGGACACCTGAGTCTGACAAAAGGGCCTTGCTTAGCCGGAATGTACTTCCTGACACATGGAAAACATTTGGTTGTATTTTCATGGTGTTTGGCAGGTCACATCATCTCCATATATTTATGGAGACTGTACTCTGCTCTTACACGAGGTGACAAATTTCTAAGCCTCCATTATTTTCTCTTCCCTGGGGCTTGTTCAGGAGTTTCTCTGCAGCATGCTGCATTGATCTACTTCAAGTGAGTGGGATTTAAACCCTTTCAGTAAAATTTTTTGTAGAGGAAGACTATAAATAATCCAGACCCAATAAAGTTAAGAGACGTAGAAGCAGTAGGTACTGGTATATTTTGTCCCCTTTCCCTTTAGCTCAGACAGAAGTGACAATAAGGATTCACATTGGTGCCATCAGCAGTCTATACAGCTGCCCTGCAGCAGCTGATCTAGGTGGTCGTTTTGCTCACCTTTAACCAAGGACTTGGACAGTTAGCTTGGCCTGGGTTACTGAGCCGGAGACTGGATTGCCACGGGCTGTAACAGTTTTACAATGTTAATACACTGTTCCCAGTACCTGCATTGGGGTCAGGTCTCTCATGTGCATTTTGTCCCTCCTGACTTGGGCTAAATTTTAACTCCTGACCTTAGAAGACAAAGGTACATGTTCCATTTTTATCTAAATCACTGCTCTTGGCTCCCTTCTTGTTACTATGTCACTTATTTTCGCTCAATAGATTTTACTTAGTTTTTATGATGCAATTTAATGTTATGTTTCATAAAGCACATTGGAAATAAGTAATATAAAGCAAAAGATTTAATTTTAGAACTAGCTTGTATCTTCTAAGACTGTGTGTCTGCATTTGTGATCATGTAAACAAAAGTGGAAAGAAGGGGGACCAATCTAAAAGCTGTGGTACGTTCTTGAGGGAAATGTTATGTGTCTTTTAAATTGAGGTAGGTACAGGAGCTTATCTAGACATGTGTCTGCACTGTGTTAAAAAGTGAAGAAAGCGTGTTGCTCTCTGAATCAAACAATGCTTAAATTAATATTCATGTACTTGTATCTTTGTGTATTGCTGGGACTGAATCTATAGGGTAAATCCACGCGTCAACTAGCTGCATCATAAGCCGTACTCATTTTAAATTTGGATACTGCCACAAAATTGTGCCTCACACTCTCCAAAATGTCAGGCTTTCCTCAAGGGAGTATGAGAAAAGATGATAGCCACTGATTTTTATTGCACCTGATCTAAATTTATTTCAAAATATGCAGGGGTCTTCTTTTCCTTGATCAGAGCCTTCAGTATGGGATGAGATTTGTTCATATTGATGCTGTTCATAAATAGTATTTTTGTGGCAACAGGAACAACATTTTTTGAAGTACCTGAGAAAAGGAAGAAGAACAAGAATGTCGGGACATACACGAGTTGTGGCCATGTGTGTCCATGTGCTGTGGTTAGAGAAAGAGGAAAAGGAGAAAAACCCCCAAGCTGAAGAGAGCTGTCAGAGTAAGATTTCATCTCAGATAGTGTTCTGTACTTTATTGTCAGAAAAACTGGAGGGCCGGAAGGGAAGAGCGGAAGTGAAATGCAGCTGGCAGCTCCTGGCCATGACACGTTTACAAGTCAGGTGTTCGCAAGTTAGAGATTGCCTGTAATTACATAGCAGCCGCATCGGTTTTCATTTTGCCAGTAATTTTTTAACTTGTCCCTTGGAAGCTTTGGCAGATCAGTTGATAAAATGTGAGGTTTCATCACAGTGGGATCTTCTACTGTTTTCAAGCTGGCTTTTCTTCTGAGGGCCTACAATTGTTCTTTTGTGGGTGCTTGTCGTCAGTCATACAGCTTTCGAGCACCGGAGCCAGCACTTACCAGGTGCACATTACAGGGGTGAGGCCTAGGCAGGTGAGAGGTGCAGCGTCACCCCGCACTCACAACTCGTCTTCTGCATGTGTCGCCCAGGTGTGGTGGGGATGCTGTGTCTGTGTATGTGGCACTGACACTCATTTCTAGAGGGCAGGCAGGGTCCTTGGCTGTGGTGCCGAGTTTGGAACTTTCCTAGCCAGGCTCAGAGTAGGGTCTCAGCATCAGTCAGAGGCAGTTCTCCACCCAGAGGAGGAAACAGCCCCTGAACCTCACCCAGAATTCTTTTTCCTCTGGTCGCTTGTCATTCATCCTCTATGGTGAGATTTACAGAATTATTTCACCCAATAATGAACATATGTTTTATTGTCAGCTTATTGATGTGCACAGTAATCCTCTAGCCACTTAATTGTTTTCTTTTCACATTGTAGTTTTCAATTAAGTATCTTTATGTGTGTGGGGAGGGTGATACTGAGTTACCTGGCGTATCTAAATCAGGGCTTCTTTCTGTTTGTGATGGGGTAAGGGGTCTGGCAAGGCTTAATCACTTAGAATTTAATCCTTAGTACACAGAATTTTAATTTGTTTCTAAAGGATAGGAGAGAGTCTTAATTCAGGATCTAAAAATGGAACAAAAGAAAACAGTGATGAAGGTGAAAGAGGAAGGAGGAAAAAGGGAGACATAGGTGATGATGATGACTACAATTCAGCACATAAATATTAAGCTGCTGTCTTGAGCTTGGCCCTGGTAACTTGTGTTTTATGTGCAGGCTCACCTGGAGACAATATGAAGCTTCTGGGGACAGGTGAGGGAGAGTACTGTGGGCACAATTGTGAGTAAATTCTCTGGCTGAATTTATCTTGGGGATCAGGGAGAGAGAGCTCTCCTTCCATGTCCATTCCTCAGAAGTACCCTGCCTCCCTTTAACACTGACCACCTAGCTTGAGATGTAGCCAGGTTGTTTTGGTAAAGACAATCATTGCCTGACTGAGCTGTGTGGTGTGAGCCTTGCTCTAGTTACATGAGAATGACCATGCTTGTGGTCTTAGTTCTGGGTGAGAAGCCAAAGACAATCAGTGCTTGGAATTAGCACGAGCTTCTGGCCCTCCATCCCCACTGGATCACCTGCTCTGCCAAATGCAGCAGCCTGTGCCCTGAGCTGCCCTCTCAAGCCTCTTGCCCTTGACAGGTGTTCCACATTCGGACAGTTCTGGTGGCAGCAGACAGGCCTAAGTCAGCTGACAGCTTCACAGACTAAGCTTTTCTCTCAGTTTGCTATTTCCCACCTAAGGGTGAAACAAAATGATTGAACACTGTTGGTACATTCATCTACAGGGGAGACACATGTGTCACCACTAGTATGCTATGTACAGCAGAACATGAATAAAGCCTCTGCTTTCTGATAACTCCTGGCAACACAAGTCCGTGGCATTTGTTGCTCCTGACTACTATAGGGCCATTACCTGACCACCTTTCAGAGGACCCCCTTCTTCCTCACTCTTCATCGCACTGCAGAGTCCTCACTGACTTCATCCCCACCACATGCCAGGAATACAAACAAATAAATAGTCCGTTTTCTTTTCAGACTGGGACACAGACCTTCCTAGTTCTTTCCCTGGCCCCACTGAGGTTGCATTGTGCACTGAGCCAGGTCTGTGTGTGTACTTCCTTATCAACAATAGAGGAAGTCAGTTATCTGCAGGAACCTCAGTCTTCCCTATATCCAAGATGATGACCTTAGGAGACAGTCACAATATCATCTGAGCCACAAACCCCCCTCCCATCTTCCGTGCTTACTGCATGACCTCCTGGATGCACAGGACCCTGGCAGATTTGAATGGGAACATGTTAGTCTCCTGTTTTGTACTTACTCATTTTGTCAACAAAAATATTTGTTGGGACCTATTTTTTGTGGTAAACAAATAGCAGAAAATAAAAGAGATGAATTACTAGTCCTGGTAGACGTTGCAGTTTTCAGCAACTAGTGTAATGTAACATTTAGGCATCTCCAGGAAACCAGCCACTTGAGGACGAATTTTTGAGGCCAAATCAGACCTTGCAAGTGATGGGTGAGATTCTTTGAGTGCTGATGGAAGAGTCCTTTAAGAGAATGGAGTGCTAATATCCACTGGGGCTCTGATTGATTTCAAGATTTTGTTCATCATCTCAAAGCCGCATATAGAGGGATGGTGTCTCTGGTTTTGGAAGTCTTCCTCCAACACTCCCAGAGCTAAAAATCCCCGTTTTGCTTCCTCTTTTATACCCTGACCCAACCCAGCTGTGTTAGTGCATGCGGGCTGCCCTAACAAAGTACCACAGCCCAAGTGGCTTAAACAACAATGATTCAGTATTTCACAGTTCTGGAGCTGAAAGTCCAAGGTTAGGAAGCCGATGGTATCTTTTTAATGTGTCCTCACATGGTTGTCTGTCTCTGCATGTGCACCCTTGGTGTCTCTCCATGTCCTTCAGTCTACTCTTCCTGAAACTGCCAATCAGATTGGAGTAGGGCTCACTCACACAGCCTCATTTTAACCCAGTCACCCTTTAAAGGCCCTACCTCAAAATACAGCTGCATTCTGAGGTGTAGGGGTAGGGCTCCACCAAGAATCTTAGGGGTATGTAATTCAGTTCATAACCCTGGCTATCTCCAGCCCAATCAGTGCCTCCTGAGCTCCATTCCTAAAGAATATTGATCCCAAGGATTGCTCCCGCTGCATTTACCTACCATGAATTTAGACCTAGTAGAAGTCAACTATCTTTTTTGGAAAGACAATTTCTTTCAGTTTCTTTCCACTTGAGCTCAGGGACTACACCGTGCCCAGTAGCCCACTGTAGCATATGCAGGCCTCTAACAATGACTGCAGTGGATCTGGAGACTCAGCTTATAGCCAATTGGGTGGATGCTAGGTGAACCCCCCCAGGAGATACCTCCTTTCAGAATTTAACATTCTAGGCAACTCTGTCGGGATAATAATTTAGCACGACTTTTCATGGGTTATTTTGGTATAGCCTTAAAATTAAATCTTTAAAGTCTCTTCTACCTTGTTCATAAAATATAAAGTGACGTTCTTCCCCAAGAGATAAACTACCTACCACCCTTTCAGGTTTTTCAGGCCTGCCTATAACTTACTAGGTAGTTAGGTATGAACAAAAATTATGCACCTGCATGCAGCAACATTTCTGTGAGCCATGGGATCATATGAGGCATTCTGAGAAAACCTGTAGTATGCTGTCAGGTGGCTGTACATATGGCCAGTGTGACCTATGACAATATGAGACCATTTACATCTTACATTTCAGCCCCTTACCTGAGTCAAGGATATCAATTCCTCTTTGCCCAAAACCCCATGGCTTTGGGTCACCTGGATCCATTCCCATCGACTTCCTGGCTCTTGAACCCCCAGGCAAGGCAAGACAAGACAAAGCAAGGTTTCCAGAAACACACAACTGTTCTGTCATCACCAGTCAGTGAGTAGCAGAGCTTCTAATATCAAATTGGGATTAATAATACTGTGGTTTGCTGCTTTCCATTAAACCTAAACCCAGACCAAGAAATGTACAATGATTCCCATGCCTGGAGACTTCTTCTGTCAGTGGCATATCCAGGGAATACAGTTACCCTAATACACAAAAGACACTTCTCTCATGGTGGGCACACCTCTGATCAGAGACACCCTGTCCACCACTTTTGTCCAGCTCATTTGATGAAGAGGTATTGTCTCCATGTGCTATCCAGTCTCAAAATGTACAGATAAACAGCATCTAAATGTGCTGCTCAAATGACTGCTTTGTTGTTGTTGTTGTTGTTGTTGTTGTTGTTTTGAAGGGCATTATACTTTTCTACTAGGTACATTTCTTCATGGGTACTTTTCTATTGGGTTATACCTCAGTGAACAGGGGTCCAGGTTCTGGGAGGAAGTACACTGACACACACTGATGTCTGGAGAAGTCATCTAAGTGGCAATGCCACCAGGCTCAATTTCTGTGCCCATACATGTTACTGACCTCTGCTGGAAGTTGGAGGATTCTCCCTTTTAAGTAATTAGAAGTCTTCATACTTTTTAACCAATGTGAAAAGGGTCTTTTTGATGCCATTTTCCTCTGTTTGTCCTTCAGCAAACCCTGTTTCTCTGACCCTCAAGTCCTTCATTCCATTCTCAAGCTCCCCATCAAGGACCACTTGCTATGGGGAGATACCAGACTTCTACAGACAGCATTACCCATTCTAGTGCTTAGTCTACTGGGAAAAGTTCAAAACGGGTGCAGAGCCACTAGAATCTGCCTCACACTCATGTATAACTCTAATGAAACTCTTTCTCTAGACTGGAGGGACCCAACCCTGTGCCTCTCTCAGTAGTGTATTCAAGGAAAGCAGAAATCCCACCTGTAGCTCTCACCCTCTACACTGATGCTTGCACTCTGTGAAAGGTCCTTTCCCTGAATGCTGATGCTTCAGGGCCCACAGCAGCTGTTGTCTTCCTGTATGACCTGTCTCCTCAGTGATCTTTCATTCTAGCTCATGCTTTCCCTCTGCTGCTCCTCATACTGCAGATTCTCCATAGGAATACCAGTTCCCTTCTACTCCTGTACTGTACCAACCCCATTTGTTTCCAGTCTGCCTTGCTTCCTGGGCCACCAAGGCAGGCCAGAACACAGACATATTTTTTTTTTCGGTTTCATCTACCTGATTCCTGTAAATACCATCCATGTGGAACAAGAAGGAAGCCACTCTGCACAGGTAAGCAGCATAGGAAAACATTTCCTTTTTCATATTCACCAGAATATATGAGCAAAGCATATGCCCTGAGAAATTGTTTCTAGTCTTCTATTTGTGAAATCATTTCCAGGATAAAAACATTTTCCATTCTAGCTCACTTTTTCTTTTATACTTTCATAAGCCATCACTGAGTGCTTTGACTTTCCTGACAGAAAATCTTCAGTTTGTTATTACAACAAATTGTACCCTAAGCAGCAGGATATCAAATCCTAGGGAATCTTTTGGGATGCATTGACTTTCTCCTGTTGAATCAGTCTCTTGCTTGGCTACCCCTGTAGCTGAAAGCTGCTGTCTCTTTTCTTTTCTTTTTTTCTTTCACCTTTGGAAGGAAAAAAATGGGGGAAAAATCCCATTTTCCCTTGTAGGGAATCAAACAGAAAATCATGTGAAATGGGAAACGATGGATATAGCTTTGAAAGACTAAGAAATAATTTATTAATGCCACTTTAATTTTACAAAAAGTACACTTTGGTTTTTTCAAAGAAAAAGTGGATCAGCACATTTCCATGCTATTTATCTGTGTATTTTGAATGAAGTCCATAGTGAATTTTCAGAAATTCTCTAAGGACAGATGAATGGACCTTCAATTAAATTGCACAAATAAAACTGATTTACCCAACCTCAAAGAATGATGATAGCATTTGTAAGGAACAATAAGAGGTCCTTGAAGAGGTGAAAAATGGGGAGTAAATGTCCTCCAAAATTATAGTTCCTCATTTGTGAAATAGCTAAATTATTCTGAGCAAGAAAAATATCCTCCAAGCTAGTTAATAGAAAGCTTTTGAGCATGTAAAAGCATACTGGTTGGGAAAATGTGCCGTACTCTCATTGTTTGATATACTCCAGGGAACTGGCCCAGCCGGGTGCTAGGAGAGCGAGTGGGCTGCTACAGCCCCCGAACAGGCAGCGGCAGGGGCTCCGAGAACAGAGGAGACAGCACCCTGCTCTGTAGAGAGTGAAATGGATGATGGAAATTGCTCTTGCTGCACAAAGAACACCAATCATACTAACGCTGCCCTTCAGAATTAAAGAGGAACAAATCTGCTCTCACTTATAATGGGAAAGATCACTGTAATATCCTCCCAAAGTAAGATAAATCAGGTTCAGCAATTGTAAAAGCATCTGCCAGCTATTTGTTAGTATCTCCTTTCCTGAAGAATAGGTGAAGGACTTGAAGAATGCTCTTCTGCCTTTCAACTTCCCTAAACTGAGAAGTAATTGCTGATATGTATTAAGAGCCTGCAGTGGTCCAAGGAACTTGTTCATCTTTCTGATGCTCACGGCCACAGTGAGGAGGACAGTAGTTATCCTGTCTTCTACAGGAAGCTGAGGACTTGCACGACTCTGACTACATAGGCAGAGAGCCACAGTTCAAATTCAAGCCAAAGGGTCATGCACTTTGTTTTGGTTGTGCTTCTGTAAAAATATATTGAGTCCATTTGAACCCAGATTTGCTTGCCACGTGCAGAAAGCTATGGTCTTTTCTCTGCAGCAACCCACCTTTTGGCTGCATCAGCCTATCAAGATTCTCCCTATCACAAGTGACAGGACTCCAGCTTGGGAGTTTGCTGTCCACACAGTGCACAGCCAAGCACAGATCTGCAGTGATGGAATTCAGGGTTGCAGTCCAAGCCCTCACCCTCACTGCCTTATCTCCTGCCCCTTTCTCTCCCTGATCGCTAGTCTGCCCCTTCCTCTGTGTTATCCTTC
Organism: Dolichotis patagonum; assembly: GCA_004027295.1. Lineage (NCBI taxonomy): Eukaryota > Metazoa > Chordata > Mammalia > Rodentia > Caviidae > Dolichotis > Dolichotis patagonum. The sequence goes on from PVJX010010072.1 coordinate 56,216, forward strand.
TTTCCCACACACGTAATCTTCCCCACAGCCTGGTAGGAAAGACGGTTTCCAGCAGCTCTAAATTCACATGCTTTAATTCTATAACAGAAGAAAATGTTTTGTTCTCTCCACTTCCAAATTTAAAAGTATGTATTTTCAGAAGATTCCTTTCGCAGTGTCATGGTCATCCCTGCCTGGACCAAGTGAGACAGGTACCAGCATCCCTGCCAGTAATACAAGTTTAGAATGGGCCAGAAGTTCTTCAGAGGGTAACTGGATGCTGAAGAGATGCAAGGAACAGAAGTCTGCCATCCTAATCTGCTCAAACAATGAACATTTTAGACAGCAAAAGATTCAATGGTGGGAAAATGAATCCAAAGACTAATAAACAAAAGCCTGGGACGTGGAGAGAAAGCAGCAATTCTGAACCATTGGACTTAAGCATTATGAGTGAAGCTCCACCAGAGCAGAGTCCTAGAGTCAAAGGCAGCAGCAGGGCCACTTAGACCAGAGCACACGCACACTGAGGAGACAGACTGTTAGCTGTAAGAGCAACGATGCATCCTGGAGGCCGGCCGGGCTCCCCCTGACAGAACAGCTGTGCGAGGGCCTGGTGTACATGATGGCAGTGTACGACACATTCCGTGAGGTGCCCTGGTCCGGCTGCATTACCTGTTTCTGTCATTTATTTTGAAAAGTTTCAAGAAAAGCACACCTTGTTTCCAGCAAGGCGTTTGAGAGTATTTCCTGGTACATTTTCTGTAGATGGAAAAACGTGAGCTAAGGAGGTTTATTTATACTTAAAAGCAGCTGGTTTCTGAACCACAGTCATTAACCAACTGATAATCCCTTTGGAGAAACACAATGGTATGCCTTAAAGTTTCTTTTGGTCCTAAGCCAACATTTTTTTTATCAGACACTTAATGAGATTTATACGTAGAAATTACTCATAACATATTTGCAAGGGCTTCAAAGTTGAGACTATTTTGGGGGCATAAAAACCAAGTTCAAAATAATCTTCTTAATAAGAAACATTTGTTCAATACTAACGGGATAAGCAGGGACACATGGAAAAGTCTGCATTTGGAATTTAGTAGGTGGAGAATAAGATAGTACAGATGACATCACTTTATGTATATGTGTGTATTTTCATATATATGAAACAATTTTTTTTTTTTTGTACCGGGGATTGAACTCATGACTTGTACTTGCAAGGCAGGCGCTTATGCCGCTGAGCTAAATCCCCAGCCCCGAAACACACAATTTTAATAAGCTGCTTGATGTGTTTTTAAATTGACAGTGTCACTAACTTCTAGAAAGTTGGAGATTTTAAATTTTAAAAACATCTAGGTTTGCAACTTTGGGGAAGTGGAAGAGCTGGTCACTGAACATCCCCAAAGCAACAGTAGCCATGTCGGGTCGCTGCCTGGCTGTGCTGTCAGTTTGCCAGTGTCCCCACCAATCCCCACCCTGAAGCCAGTTTTACGCATTCAGATCCCATGTACTCCAGGGGGCTTGTAAGCGTGTGACCCCTGCGGTCCCTGTGAGGGACATGTAATAAGACAGGGAGGTGTTCTGCTTCAAGCCTTCTCAGACCCAAAGAACAGAGCAACAAAGTAAATACTTCATGCTCATCCCTGAGTTTTCCATCCAAATAAAGTATTCATAAAGTAAAAACAAAATTTTTTAGATTTTTAAAATAAGTGTAACTCATCACTATTAGAGATGGGTGAATAGAACACTGAACCCTGCTTAAATTTACAGAGAGACACATCTGCATGAAGGTTTCTTTTCCTATCAGTCTTCCTGTTACCAGTTTGTAATTAATGTTACCAGTCCTGGGTTCCCAGGGCCTGCAGCACAATCACCTGCCTCCATTTCTCTTCAGTGGTATTTTCCAGAATATATTCCATGGAGATGATTGTTTCGGTGAGTTCAGGAGAAGCTAGGTTAGGTGAAATGGTTTCATTTCAGTTTGCAGAAACTTAATTATAAACCACCCCATCCAAAGCCAGTTCACCACATACCTTGAAAAACCTGCTTGGTTAACACTGAAGAAATAGATAAATTCCTAAATACATATGAACTACCAAAGCTGGATCAGGAAGATGTAAAACTGCTGAATAACCCAATTTCTATTACTGAAATTGAAAATGTAATTAAGTCCTTGCCTACAAAGAAGAGTCCAGGCCCAGATGGATTCACTGCAGAATTCTACAAGAAATACAAAGAAGACTTAACTCCA
>PVJX010010073.1:0-58435 GCA_004027295.1 Dolichotis patagonum
GTAGATGTAAAGTTGCAGGTACAGAAACAGTAATATTTCTATTACTTCCCTCTCCATATAAAAGCAAAACCAAGACATCTTCTAAGCAGCATCACAACTTCAAAACACTATTCCATTTCATTGTTTAATAAAATTTTCAAATGTTATACAATTTATTAACACTTTTGAAGTCAGTTTGAATTTTCTAGGAAGATGATGAATTTCAGATGAGCATTTCTTTTTCCTGGAAGAGCAAAGATTGGCTTGGCCTATCCGTAAAAGATTTGCTTGGTCCTTGGTCACTTTGAGGAACCTGTGGCCTAAGACTCTCAGATGACCTCTTACTACACACAGCTATATTTGGTAACTGAACTCATGTCTCAGCAGAGTGCTACAGTCTGGAGTTCCAGCAGTAAGCTGGGAAGCAGCCCCAGGCCTAAGGGCTGGGTTCTTGGAAATTAAAGCCACATAGTGTAGAAGGTACTATATTTATGGATCTATTAAACATAGGTTTTAAACATGTTCTTTTGTATTCTGATCTTGGAGTTAGAAATTGCAAACTGCTTTTTTCTCTAACCAATTCTTAATAAATTACTAGTATGTGATTCCACATAGAAAAGTCCTCTATAACGTTCTCTCAAATGCATTTAAATCAAAGACAAAGACAAAGACAAAGACAAAGACAAAGACAAAGACAAAGACAAAGACAAAGACAAAGACAAATAGAGGGTCCTAATTAGCATCTTTTCAGAGTTGTTGTAGGCATGTAAATAATTTATTTTAGGACCCAGATAGACATAAGGATTGGAAGCACCGGATACTTCCTTGAAAATACTTTTAGTTGGAAAACTATGGCTACATGAAGGGTATCATGGAAATTTCAAACAAGGTTGAAAGAGGCTTTGAAAATCTGTTATATGTTACTCCTGGCTCCCTACCTTTCTCCAAATAAACTGGACCTAAAAACCTTCAAATCCAAGGACATAAAATCTAGAGACATCAGATAAATCATTAGAAGATCAAGGAAATTAGAGAGGTGTGAATAAGAGGTTAACTGTGCCTGTAGTTTGATTTCTTCAAGTAAGATACTATGCCAATATATAAAAATGTTAACATTTGAAAACTCTTGGTATTGTGTTAGGGAATGGGATATCAGGATTAAATAGGTAAACAGCAATGCTGTTTATATATACATATATATGATTACTAAAATAAAATAAATACTATTTTTCTTAACAAAACTATAGCTATATAAGTCCATTATATCTATACTTTTCAATATTTTATTATTGAAGGAATAGCACATTGTTCAGAATTTCATCAGGTTTTAACTCCCCAAAATAAACTGTACCCAGGCAGAAATTTTGGTAAGTACCAGATAAACCTTATATTCCATCTAGTATGTATACTAAAAAAAGCTCTCATTTTAATGTTTTAAAAAGAAAATATTTACTCATTTCTTTTTGTGGTTGTGGACTTACTAAAACAAATGAAAATAGTTTCTCTTCTTCTTAGGGTATATTTTAAAAAGTCTGGCTTCTTTCTTTAACCTCTATGGAAGTGTAGCCAAGTCTTACTGTGTTTTGACTTCTTACATTCCAAGGGGAAAATAATAGCTGTTTTTGCACTTCTGAAAATAAGAACAAAAAATTTGCAAATGCAGATGTAAAAGTCCTCCAGATGACACAGATTTGTGACACTGAAACAATCCTTGAATTTCCTGAAGGAAGACGGAAATTCTAGGGCAGGTAAGATGTTGGTCCCAGCCTGAGAAAGAACTAGGTTCTCTGAGCCGAGCAGCACAGACAGGCGTTGGGATCTGTGGCTGGTCAGGATGACCATGCGGGATGGGCCCAGTGCCTAACCACAGCAGGGTCTGGGTTTAGGTGTCCTGGAAGTGAGCATTAGCACTATGGCCTCGGAAACCGCAACGAAAAGCTCTGTTCTGTGCAGTGAACCAAGGGGTGGGAATGATGAATCCCACCAGGTGTCTCAGTGGTGATCCAGTTGGACTGCTGACTGAAGTGTCTTCTGTCACACTTCTGGGTCATCATTCCCTAGATCTGGATATAATGCCAGGCTAGGGAGAAATCCATAGTGAAAAAAATGAAGAGGAAAGCTTATATGCTCCTAAGAGAGATCTCAAAACTGGATGTGATTTCATTGAAAACCATAGAGTAATGTGACATTTTATTCATCCTGTGCATAGTAAAGACAAATCTATATGCTACAAAAATATTGCATAAGCAATATCCTATAAAATATGAAATACTAAAGTTCTCTTCCATAGAAAACTTACTGGTGATTTGATTGAAACTCTTAAGTTATAACAAGGTTCTACTGATTTATTAAGGATGAGATTAATGTCTGGAAAATAATATGGTTAAGCAAAATTATGCTGTTCCCTCACTTCCTGTTCTTGAGTAGTCTGGTTTTTTTTTTCTTTCTTTTTTTTGTGTGTATAGCCTAATTCTACTCTGAACTATCTTTAACATACAGTTGGCTGGGCATGGTGTTGCATGCCTGTAAACCCAGCACTTGGGAGGCTAAGGCAGGAGGATTGTTGTGAGTTCAAGGCCTACCGAGGCTACAAACTGAGTTCAAGGCCAGCCTAAACTATACAGTGAAACATTGTCTTTAAAAAAAATGAAAGCAAAAACATAAGGTTACTGTTTACCTACCACAATTATCCCAGGACTAGGTACTAGATAATCAGTGACAGTCCCTATGCCCCAGTACTGTTGAAATTTATCCACTTAACTGATTCTAAACCTGCTTTGCCTTCTTATCTACTTTCACAAAAAACAAAAACAAAAACAAAAAACCCAATGGGAAGGTGATTCTCTACACTATCCCTCTGTCTCTTGATTAAGCCTTGTGATTCCTCTAGGTGCCTCTGCATGGTTGTACTGTGCACAGAGAACTGTGGGTAACACAGTTGAAAACTTCTTTTCAGCCAGTCTTGCTCTACATCAGGCCTTATCTTACATCATGCAAGGTAATCTGATTAAAATCAAGTTTTTTATGCTTTTTCCCATACTTACCTCTGTGCATGTGAAGTGAGAAAGTGGGAACAGTGACCTTTTTCCGGGTTCCAAGGTAAATTTCACATAAACTGACGCACAGTTCTGCTCCCTTGAAGAGCATGCCATCTGCATTGACTGTCGTGGACCCTATATTATTCCCTCAAGACTGGATCTAGTTGGGGTCTTTGCTCCCTTCTTTCTCCAAGTTCTGGCATTATCTGGGGTGAAAGAAGCACCCAATTATTTTTCTATTCGTTCTGTGCCGTACTGTTTTCCTTCATATTTGTCCATTGTTGATCTTTATTACCTTTTGTCATATTCAATTTTTCAGTCCTATGGCCATGATTTGCTGGGCTCTGCTTCCAAATATTAAATGAAAATATTTATTATCAAGGGTTGGGGGTTGTACCTTAGTGCTGCATGCCTAAAGGCTTTGGGCTCAACCCTTAGAACTGCAAACGAACATTGAAGAAACAAAACCCCCCAAATGCCTATCATTATTCTATTGACAGATAGGGAGTTACTCTAACACTAAACTTTAACACTAACCTCTACTATGTGTTTATCTAGAACATTTAAAGTGATTCTCTTTGATTATAAATTACCAAAACAAGCTGTCCTCTCTTTCAAGCCAAGTCTGGCATAAAAATCTATAAAGCTTTAGATTTATTTAGAAATATAGGAGTACTAATTTCTGCATACTTTAAGTGTTCATATTTTAACAAAATTTTCCGTTCAAGTCATATGCTTTAAGTTTTTCTATTTTACTTTTTTCTCTAAGAAGCACACTGTGAAAGGATGTGGCTGTTACATCCTGGGAAAACAGCAAGGAAGAATATGACGAAGGAGGAAATCAGCTGTTGGATCAAAGAAAGATTTAAACACCGAGGAAATTCCAACCATGGAAGACAGTTGCTTTGCCACACTCTGTCCCAAAGTCTGATTTCTGTCTTCTGTTGGCCTAACAATTTGCTCAGCTCTTGCTATTTTGGGAAGGAATTTATACAGAACCGGGATATCTTTATCTCCCCGTGTTTCCTCTCCTTAGCTGGTTAACAGGTGTTGAAAAAGCCTGTGGCAGAAATATCACAGACCAGTGTACTCATTTTAATTTTACACCTGCCTCTGTGGTTTGGTTTGAATGCATTGTTTCTAAAATAAAGAGACATTTTATTTGTTTCCACAGAATAAAGTGCTATTAACATAATAACTTTTTGATAGGTATGCATATGCATTTATTAGTACCAAAGGCTTATTTCTGCTTTTAAAACTTAATACTGGAGCTCTGATTACTCGATTAGAACCTAAGCAAATTTAGCAGAGAATAAACTCTTTTTTAAATGAAAGTTGTTTTCGTTGTTAATATAAGCAGGCATGCAGGTATCTTGATTCTTTTTTAAAAACCTGTTATAGCTGGATGATTAAATAGTGTTTCATTTTCTTAAAGTCATATGCCAGGTGAGCCCCTGAAAAAAGAATCATCTCAAAATCAGAGAAAAAACAAATCAGTATAATGTTAAATTGCTAAACCCTTAACTTACTGTATAGACTTAATGATAAAGTGTGATTATCTTTGCTCTGTCTCTATTTAGCAATTCAAATTGGCATATCCTTAACCTGCAAGTATTGAAATATTAGGATGGATGATCACAAGCTTAATGGTGGGGCTATGCTAAGGTTTTCATAACTAATACTCAGTTTTTAAAATTTCTGATTCCATCAAATCAGAAACATATAGTTTGCTGTTATGTATTTGGTTAAAACATACACACAGAGGGGTGACTCTTCTTGTAGGGGTTTGGGATGGTGACTGCTGGCTTCCTCAAGGTGATGCATACTTATTTAGAACAGGAATCCCTAATGCTTATACTTAGAGTGTGGTTGCATTTGCTTTGCCTTTTGTCTTGAGATCTAGCCCTCAGCAGAGGTGTCTGTGTCCACCAAGGTTGCAAGGTATCTTTTGCACTGGCTACTTCAAGGGCCCAGACCTGTCTGATTGTTTATAATATTTCTAACTCAGCTTCCTGCAACAATTTCTTACAAATCATTTCATTCAAGTGTAATGTTCCTCCAACAACCTGCAATGAAATCTGTACAAATTGAAATTAGTGGGCTCTCCAGTTATTGCTTAGATATTCCTGTACTGCATGGGCATTTTCAGTCTCCTTTCATGCCTCATAAAATCTCTAGAACTTGCCCATGAACTGCTGACACAAAATACTGTCCCTTCTCTACCTTGTGCTATATATCTTTGAGCAGCACAGCCTGGACAAATACTTAGTTCCTCATTTTGTTTATGAATAATCAATTTGGTGACATAGAAATTATGCCCACATACCAAGCAGAGAATGTGAATGGATCCAGGTTATCAAACTGTAGACAAGTGTAAAAGAAAGGGAGTAGGCATAAGCAACTGAACATACTAATCAGAGAAAAGGTGAAGTGTTAGTTCAGGGCGTTCACTTATACATGACAAACATAGAAGACTTGAGGGCAAAGTTCAAGGGGTAAAAGGAGAAGTCTGAAAACAGAAGTTGAGGGTATGATTATTAAGCTTCTACACAAAATCCCAGGCATGATCATGAGAATAGATGACTGAGGTGGAAAAGAAAAAATAGTTTTGAGCTTTTCTGTCTTGTTTACACACTTTGGGGGGTGCCACGGCCTGGCTGTGTCCCTCAGATCCATGTGTTAGAAACTGAATTTTCAGTGTGCCAGTGTTGAGAGCTGGTGCCTAGTGGGAGGCGTGAGGTCACTGGGCTCTGCCTACATGAACAGATTAATGACAATAAGGAGTGGTGGCAGTGAGTCAGATCTTTTGCAGTCTCTCTCTTGCTTCATGAGTTTCACCACAGAATGATACAGCAAGAAGACCCTGTGCAGGATTCTGGCTCCTTGAAACTAGACTTCTCAGACTCTAAAACTATGAGAAATGTTTTTTATTTTTGTTGTTCTTTTTTTTTTTAGTAAATTACTGTAGTATTCTGTTTTAGTAAGATAGGATGAGAAAATGAAGAGGATAAGTCAAGGTTTATTGAGTTCTGACCTTATAAATATGAAGCCTTTAAAGTCAAGACAGAAAGAGTATCATGTGTACTAAAATACACCAATTTAATTGAAAAGGAAAGCAAAGAAAATCATTTATCCATTAGCTGAAAGAATTTCAGACAATCTTTGAAGCATATGTCAGTGGCTATATGATAGATGATATTACAGTTTATCTGTGTGTGAGACCAAGATTTGAATCTGGGTGTCACTTATTACCTGCATTATCCCTTTGGTACTTATTGAAAATTATCCATAAAGTGACAAGAATGATAGTAATAGCGCATGAAACCATTGTGAGAATCAACATGAGAGTAAATGGAATGTTGTTAACATTGCTTAGCACACTGTGGTCTCCTGAATTAATGCTACCTCTTGTTATAAAGCAATTCACTGTCTTTGCTGTCAAATGTATCACTAGTTTCCCAGTATGTATATTAGTTTTCAATAATGTGTTAGTATTTTTATGGCTGCTATAACAAATTATCTCAAACTTAGTGACTTTTATAACACAAAATTATTCTTACAGTTATGATGGTCAGATTCACTGGACTCAAGTCAAAGTGCCATCTGAGCTGGCTTCCAGATGCTTTAGAAGAATATTCTAGAAGAATTTATAGTAAGTTAAATGTTAAACTCCAGTTGCTTTTATTTTCTTTCTCAATATTATCATTATCAAGCAAACTATACATTTCCAAATAAACAAGTAAATAAATAAATGACTAATGGATGTGAAAAATATACTTCCTTTTCATCCTTACCTTTTTCTTGATCTGTTTGACTTTTATAACTCAAAAATATAACACTGGGGCCGGGGATTTAGCTCAGCCGCATAAGCACCTGCCTTGCAAGTGCATGGTCGTGAGTTCGATCCCCAGTACCCCCCCAAATATATCTATAACACTGATCACTATCTGTTCTCTGTCTGCCCTGTGGAACTGCGGCTGTGCCCTGTTCTTTTTTTTTATTACTGGCAAAAAAGCTTCTGGCTTCCCATTGTCACGATGATCATCTGCATCCACAGCTCTACTTTCCTAACCCTTCCTAGAATTCCACTATATTTCATATAGCAGCTATGAAACTAAGCACACTAAGAATGGGAATTGGTGTTGAATCTTAAATTGCAAACATCAAGAAGTAAAAAGCAAGTGAAAATAGCATCAAGGCAAAAATGGATGGAAGTAAGCTACATTTTAATTAATTTATTTATTTTTCTTCTTCACTAAGCTGTCCAGGCTGATTTTGAATTTACATTCTTCTGTCTCAGCCTCTCAGGGTGCCTGGGACTACAAGACTGTGTCATCACGCCTACTTGGCTTCAGCCCATTTTTAGAAGGTGTTTCCTGGTCAATTAAAAATCTAAAAAGTTTGCACAGAACAGTGATCATCAGTTTCTCATAAACGTATTTTTTCATTATTGTCTTTTGTTTTGCATACAGACATAAACAACAAAACCCCATTTGTCACCATGGAAGTTCAGATTTCACAGTGTTACAGTTCATCTATTTCTGACTTCTTTGATTTTTTAAAAAATCTTGTTCAGATTGTTAGGAAAAAGGAAAAGAAGGAGCAGAGGTATGAGCTCAACAGGACAGGTTTAGGAGGCAACTTGAATGGTGGAGAGGTGGGCTGCCACCACAGAAAGAACCCGGGGTCAATTAGCCAAGCAGCCAGAGTAAAAATTAATGAAGAATTGAAAAGTAATAAAAGCAAAACTTCTCTTAAGAAAATAGAATTATTTAAGTAAATATTGTGGGAAGATGGCAGAGTGGTGAACAGCAGAGAAACAACCTCTGAGATTTGGTGTCCAAATGCTGGAATAGAGCAACATGGCAAAGAGAAGGAGGGAAGTGGATCCCTGGGACCCAGCAAGGGTCTGAAGCAGAAATTGAAGCCACAGGGAGAGAAAACAGAGAATTTAATGAAGAAGAAAGAGATAGTAAGTGGCAATTTCTCCCTGAGACACTCACTGTATGGGAAAGACAGTGATAACCTGCAGTCACCTGGTGACTACAGGCAACCTCAGAGGCCTCCATGGGGAAATGCATCAGTGAAATGGAGCAGTGGACATAGTGGACTGCAGAGGCCAGTGAGTTATTTAGGTTCATATGTCCCCCAGGAAAGGATGATTGGCTGGTAACCATCTTGGGAAGGGGTCAACTAAGCTCAGAATTCAGAGCAACTAATTAGTCAGAGCAACTAGTTAGTGGATACCAGTGTCAGGATGAGAAGGAACCCAGCTCAAGTCAACAGTCAAAGGGCAGAGTTCAAGCCAGCAGGAAGCATACAGTGTTGCAGACTGAACAAATCAGATTCTAGCCTTGAAGGCTGAAACCAGACCGAACTTCAGTAGAACTGAAGGTGCAGGCTTGCTGGGATTATGCACTACCCACCATAAATCTATAGCTAGGTTGCTGGGATTAATCAACACAGATCTGGGAGCTGCCTGACAAATTTGTCTACCACTAACACCTTAAATTGGACTTTTCTCCAGCTGAAAATCAAAAGATGAAAACAATATTCTCTCCCAGACAAGAACTCAGAAAAAAGTAAGAGTAGCTATTCTATTTGCATACAAGCTGGTTTTAAAGCCAACATTAAGAGAGAAAAACAGGTCACTACGTTCTTGTAATGGGAATGATTCAACAGGAAGTGATAACAACCATCAGTATATATGTACCAAATACTAGAATCCCCAACAATATAATACAAATATTAGTGGACACAAAGAATCAAAGAAGCACTGATACAATTGTAAGGGAGGAATGGAGGACCTCAATATCCTACTGTTGCAAAATAGATTAACTAGACAAAAAAAATCAATGATGAAATATCAGAACTGAACCAAAATTTTGAACAAAAGGATTTAGTAGATGTCTACAGAATAATCCATCCAAAAACGTCAGGATAAACATTCTTCTCAGCTGCACCCTGGGACATTCTTCAAAATAAACAGTGAAAATGGCCATAAGTAATGGTTGTCCAGTGTGTCAACTTGAGAAGTTTAGAAGTTTTATCAAATGACTCATCAGGAGTCTAGGGTCTTCACTTTGTAAACATCCTGAGCCTGTGTAAGAGGAGGGCACGGTGATGGTGTGAGTGCTACACCCATTTCAGGATGGGTAGCCTGCTTGCAATATAAGAGAGGAAAAGAGGCTTCCCTCCCACCTCGACTCTTGTTGCTTTTGCTGTCTTCTGCCACCACGAACTGCTGCCCCTCTGCTATGTGCCACCCTGCCTTGGAACCAGCTGATTACAGACTGCAACCTCAAAAACTGTGAACTAAATAAACCTTTCCCTCTTTAACTTTGGGTGTCAGGTAGTTTGTCCCAGCAGTGAGAGAAAAGTAACCAAGACACCCATATTTCAAAAACTGTTATGCAGATTTAATGCAATCCCAATCAAAATATCAATGGTGTATGTCTCAGAATTGGAGAAAACTATCCTAAAAAGCAATTCTGGACAATAAAGGCAAGGCAAACGGCATCATAATCCCTGAGCTGAAATTACACTGTCAAGCTACTGTGATTAAAAAAAAAAAACAGCATAGTACTGGCAAAGCAAAATAAAACAAAAACACAGACCTGAGGATCAGTGGAGAAGATTAGAAGATGCAGAAGTAGCTCCAAACACCTTCAGTCACCTTATCTTTGACAAAGGAGCTAAACACCTTTGCTGAAAGAAAGATAGCTTCTTTAATAAATAGTACTGGACAAACTGACTTTACACATGCTAAAGAGTAAAATAAGACCCATGTCTTTTTACCATATACTAAACTAAAATAAAAATTGAAATATCCAAATATTATAACAGAAACAGTAAATCTGTTGGAAAACAGAATAGGTAGAATACTTGAAGACATTGGTGCAGGTAGGTGTAGCAGAAAATGTCTCCCTCCCCTCAGCCAGTATACTTCAGTTTGTTAGTTGCCCAGGTAATAAATAGTTCCTGTTTCAGTTACAGTTGCTCCTGTCTCTTAGAAACAGCTGGTCACTATGAAGTATAGCTGGTGACTATGATGCACACTGTACAGACCAATCCCCAATGGACAAACAATTCTGCCTCTGCACTTCCTGCTTGCTTATCTTAGATAAGCCCTAGACCAGAGATGAAGGCCTGATAGTCTGTAATGATACTGATCAGTGCCCATCAGTGTAAATAAATCTGCCTCCAAATCCTGATGTTTCTTCTTGCCATTGCATCAGTAGACTTTATAAACAAAACCCTGATCACACAGGAACTCTCACCAAGAATGAATACCTGGGATCTCATCCTATTAAAAAGCTTTTGAATAGCAAAAGAAATCACCAACAGAGTGAAGAGACAACCCACTGAGTGGGAAAAAAATCTTGCCAGCTCTTCTCAGAGAGAGGATTAATATCTAGAATATAAAAAGAATTAAAAGAAATCAGACCCCCAAATTGAAAGTCAGTTCAAAAGTGGGCATCTGAAATGAATAGACAACTCACAGATGAAAAAGGAGAAATGGGAAATGAATATTTGAAAAATGTCCAACCTCATGGGTCATTCGAGGATGCAAATTAAAGCAATACTCAGATTTCATTTCATCCCTGAAGAAATAGTTATTATTAGGAAGTCAACCAATAACAAATGCTTCCATTGTTTCTCTGGTTGAGAAACCAAATGAGGAACAAATAAGGACCAAAATGTGTACTAGATATCAAGAAATGGGAAGAAAACGTTCAAATGTGGAGGGAACCAAGGGAGAGTGGAGGGAGAAAGGAAAGAAATGATAAGGGAAACACAAGAGAATAGAAGGAAATATAGAAACAAAGCTTTTCCGAATAAGGAGGGGAAGAGGGGTTGAAGGGAGGGGAGGGGAATGAGAAAAGAGAAGCAGCAATGTGTGTCACGCACACGTACAAATTCCCTATGATAAATGTCATTATTATTTCTATCTCAAATGCTTTAATAAAATACAACACATATACAAACACAAAGAAAAACACTGCAGGTTTGTTTCAGAATAAACCTGAGAGGGGCCGCTCTGGCAGGGGAGACCAGACCAGCAGCTCTCCGTCAGGCTATGGGGTGGCTACAGTCATGGCGAGGAGGATTCGCTGAGGGGGGCTGCGGATTCCTGTGCAGGACAAGCCTGGGGAGGGCACCAGCTTCTGCTTCTGCCTTTTCCACCTTGACATTCCGACTGAAGCGCAAGACTCTAAAAGCCACTTTGCCCAAATCCATCTCTTCCAATTCCGGAAGAAAGCAAGGAAAGAAAGGAAACTGAAACCCAATGCTTTGTATAGGAGAAAGGAAACCGAAACCGTGCCCTAGGTATAAAAGACTGGCTGGGATGGCCAGACGCGCCCAGTGCGTCCTGTCCCCGGGGCGCAAGGGACCCAGCGCTTCCACGGGAGACCGAGCTGGGTCGAGGCTCCGCCAACCTTTTCTGGGTTGAGCGCGCTCTCAGCAGCTCTTTGGACACTGCAGGTTCGGGGTTGGGATCCGGGCTGAGGAGAGGCTTGGGGGAGCCCCGGTGAGGGCGGGGCCGGCACACCGCTACCCCGAGGGTGTTCGAGGTTTCCTTGCACCTCAGAATGCAGAGGACCGACGGGGAGGCGGCTGGGGTGCATCTGAGCGCGGGGAGCTGGCTCCGGGAGTCCCGGAGGAGGCAGTCCAGCGGCCACCGCTGCCCCGGAGGCTGAGGCCGGTGGGTGTGAGGGCTGTAGGCAGAGACAGGGAAGCGCCAGCTAAGCTTAGGTACAGACATGCTTGTCCAGGCCCTTGCGGGGTCCTCTCCAAAAATTAACCTAGGCTTCCGAGGAATAAGTAAGGGATCTCAAATCTGAGCAGGTGGGGAGTTTGCTGCCTTCACAAAATGAAGCACAGTAGGGCACGTGACACTTGCAGAATCCGAATCTGCACTTTACTAAGCTCTCCCACGGGACTCCTGAGCACTGTTGTATTTTAGGGGCTTCAGACAGTCTATGTCTTACGCTCCTAAGGGGTGAAAGAAGGTATTCACACATAAGGGCAGGGGTTAATTTTCTATTGTGCCTAACCAATGATCAGAAACTGCAGTGACTTAAAGCAATACGTATTTATTATTTTCATATTCTGTGGATCGGAAGACCAAGTCCTCCGGAGAGCATTGCACCTGGCTGAACTCAAGGAGTCTGCAGGGGCTGCCCTCTCCTCCCAGCCCTGGTGCTCACTCAGGTTTTTAGAACTAGTCAAGTTCTCAAAGCCCAGGACACAGGCTCCTTGGGTCCTTGCTGTTTGTTGGCTGAGGGTTGCTCTTGGCCCCTAGAGCCCATCAGCTCCCTGCCCTTTGGCTGCCTCAGGAGATGGCTATGCCCCCCCAAGCTCCCTATCTCGACAAGTCTTTCACACTGTACCCTTGTCACAGGAGATGCTGTCCCATTAAATTCACAGTCCCGCAGCTCTCAACCGGAAGTGATTATTAGGCCTGTGTATCAAGACAGTGGAGGGGTGGAGACCATCTCAAAATTCTGCTCAGCAGACCATGGGTCAGGTCTTTCCCACAGTGGAACGGGCATCTTGGATCGCGCTGTGTTCTATTCTCTTCCGTGATTTCTCTTCTTGTCACTTCTTCCTTCCTCTTACCTTTCCTTCTTCCTCTTATGTTTTAAAGATTGCTTGAATCAGATTCCAAATCCAATTCTGACAATACCGTGACAGACTTCCAAGTTTCTTTTACTTTCGTTAAATGAGTTTGTGTGTCCCATAGAGATTTACCTAGCCCTTGTGGAACCATTTACATTTCTATGATCTCTACAACATCTCATATATTAGTCATAACTGGTAGTTTTGATCAAATTCAGTTTTAATTTCTTTTGATGAATGGGCTGCTGTACAACATTGGCGATACACTTGTCTCTGTTTTTTATACAGTACTTGTTCTATTTTTTGTTCTGTTCTGTCACCTGAAAAAAACAATACCTGTTAGTGCATTAGGAGTTATAAACTGGCCATGCCCTTGTTCTGTCTCTGCTTAGTAGTTGTGTTACTTCCTGAAAGGAGAGTGTTTTGGTGCTGCAACAAGTACCAGAAAGGCAGGATAAATTCTGATTCTGGATATCATTTTTTGACATTATCTGTAGATGATGCTCTGACCTTTTTGCTGGGAAAGATGAAGAGCTTACCAGAATTCTTGTTTCTTCTATAATTCCTTTTCTGAGCTTCTCAGTTTGGTTATTATATTATTATTTTGTATCATCAAGATTTATCATGTTTTCCAGTATTCTGTGACATTAATTTTGTTATCTGTTTCTATTGTATCAAAAGTAGAAAACCCAGAAAACAATATAAAAATTATAATTATGTACACTTTACTCCTTGTAGAAGGAATCTCTGTGTTTGACTAGGAAAAGTAGTTCTACATCAATAAGATTATTAATTGCAGTAGACTTTCTGGATTCAAAGCATCATGAACTGTTATTTTTCCTTATATCTGTCTTTAATTTCCTGAATCAAAAATACTTTCACTGTTTTTTATTATCCTTGTTCCCCCTTACAAGCATTTTCTGTACTTTATTTAAATAAAATGAACATTTAAGATATGACTGATGGTCTTTCGATCTTCTTCATGCCTAATTATATATTTTTGCCTTGTCAATGGATTACGTGATTTATTGGATGCAGAAATCTAGTTTTAAGATATTTTCCCCTTAGAAAGCTGAAAATGCTATTTTCTTTTATTAAAATATCCAGCATTTGCTTAATTTATTTCTTTGGACTATATGCCAAACACTATATTAAGCCTTTTTAAGTGTTTCTTCATATATTTTTATAAGTTGGAAACATAAACACAAGAAATTAACATTATCATCTCATAGATGAGTAAACTGTGGCAAAGAAAAGGTAAATAACATGACTAAAATAATTATACATTAAGTCTGAGAGCTAGCTTTAAAACCCACACAGTATGTGAGTAGTGTTCCTGCTGTTATCATCTTCACGTAAGTTCTAGAGTAGGTACTTCCATTTCTTAGCTATCTGTTTCTGTCTTTATTCCTAGAGCTCTGCACACTTAGGTATTCCTAAGTGTGTGGTTTCCTTTTATATCATCTCTGCTCTGTATTTGGAGATATTTTTGAATGTAAGAAAGCATATGATAAAATTTCTGATCTGATGTTTATATTACTGAAATGTGAGTTTGACCAAAATACACAGTGAACAATAAATTTTTAAAAAATCACAGTAAAATACACATTGCATGGATACTCCTCAGAATGTACACCATCACTTCAATGCACTTAGCCCATCCTTCTTTGCATTTTCTGAAGCGTTTCTAGAAATTTTCTTTCATGAGTATCTTTATGAGATGTAATAAAAAATACAGTGAATGCTTCTGCCAACTGCCATGCAGTGGAAAGGTAGGCAGGTAAAACATTATAGTGTGTCTTCATCTACCTTACTCACCAGTTATGGCACTGTGTGACTTTTAGCTCTTCCTCTAAATCAAAATGACCATTCAAGGTAAGCATGTTGATTTGATTCTGGTCTTTGAGGCAGCCATAACAGTACAAGTAAAGACATTTAGGAAAAAGAATATGCCATGTACAGGAACCTAATAACTTCAATGAATATAAACCTATGTCATAAACATGTGCTAAGAATAATGATAAGAATGAAAATGGGGAAAGGAGATTTAGAGGTGTAGGGAGGGAGGTGATTGAAAATGAGATTAAAGAAAAAAGGAACAAGCTACATTAGGTAAAGGTGCCTACTCCTTAAGGTGAATGTAAGTTTCATGTAATGCAAACATATGCTAAAAACATAAATAAAATAAAGTGGCAAGAATGACAGAATGCGTTTGAAGCCAGAGAGATCATTTTGAGGGGGGTTTATGACACTGTGACTTTTATTGTAACAAATTAAACTTTTATTATATTTTTATCATACCTTGTATTGATTAATTTTATGGCTACCTATTTTGGAATCATAGTTCTCTTAACACTGCCACTGCTAGCAGGTGGACATAGAACCTTGTGTTACTTTGTGTTAGTTGCTGAGATGAAATACTCAACACCCACCATTAAAGGAAGAAAATTTTATTTAGGTTATAGGTTGTAGAAGTTTTAGTTCATGATTGTCTGGCTCCAAGGCAGGCTGGGTTGGCAGAGGGGCTTCTTAACAGCACTTTTTCCAGTTTTATCTTATTCAGGCTACTCGGCAAGTAGCACACCCTTATACTTGCAGTGTCCTTGTGCCTAGCACTACACCATGAATCAGTTCCAGCATTGCACACTAGAGATCCAACCACCTCTGAAAAAGTACCACCCATGACTGCATGAGGTTTTGGCGGGACATCTAAACACAAGCCATAAAAACTTTTCACTTATCAATATTTCATAGTATCTTTTCCTATTTTTTATCTGTTTATCATCTTTTACTTCTGCCCCATTAGATATCTTTTGAACTCTCTCACTCCCAGATTGATTGCAAATTTGATAATACCACAGGTTCTATTTATTCCTGTATTTATTATTTTTTTCTGAAATTGTGTTTGTAATTTTGACAGCATTATTTCTCACTCTGTCTCTTTGCTGTAATTGACTATTATTTTATTTGTAATAATTTTCTTGACAATACTAATTAGAATTCTTTGAAGATCTTCCCTGTTCCTGGATTATGGTTATTCACATGGCTTATGGTGATTTTTGCTTCTGTTGTTTTCATCTCAGGTGACTGGAGATTCTAATTTGTGTGTGTGTGTGTGTGTGTGTGTGTGTGTGTGTGTTTTCAGCAATTATGACAGATATGCATGTGGTTGATAATATTTTCTGCTTGCCTTTCCTTAAATGAGTGAGGATGAGAAGTGGGGATAATAACGGAATTTACTTAAGTGTTAAAGCTTATATGTGTTTGGGGTGTAGTTTAACAGGGAAGCTTTCTGTAGGGAATGTGAGAGGAGAGCAGGTAGACAGGCTATGGAATCTCTTAGTTGTCCAGGTAAGGAGAATTTTATTCCTCCACCATGGCTATTATTGAAAAGCAGCCTCTTGTCCCATAGGCGCCCAAATCTCATGAGTAGTTACGGTTATTTAATTTAAAAACATATTATTTCAGTTTATTCATGTTGTTTCTTCAATTTCTGAGTTGTTAGGACATTAATACTAAGGAATTTGTTTGGCGTGAGCTACTTAATAAATGAAGTGATTTGCTATTTGGTTCGCCATAGTAGCTTCATGGTAATATTAAGGGTACTGTGAATGTGGCAACCTATGAATGAACTTATTTCCCCATGGAATGTCAGACACTGTTCTTTCTGAAGCTCTCTTTTCCGGTGTAATACTGAGATTAATTTTGTCTTGCTTACTCAGTTCTAATTTCTCCTTACTTGCTCAATCTGTCAATTTGGAGAACTGAAAGAAGGTAGTGCAGCTACTGTGCAATTAATGAAGTTGGGAATTGCTTGAAAAGTGTGAGTTTTCAGGAAAATGTTTCAACTCATCACCTGGGTATGGGACCCTTCAAAATCTGATCCATATTTGTCTTACCAACCTCATCTCTTGTCTGTCAGTGTTTGCTTTGCCATGCAGAATGACCTACAGAATGTCAAACTGCTTCCACATCCTGCACAGTAACAGGTGCTTGTGTTTGTTTCCTAGAATGTCATCCTTGATATCTCTTGTATTCTCCAACATGCTTTCATAATTAGCCATCTTTTCAGCTTGTGCTCAAAACCTTTGGAACACAGGACTCTGATCCCTGCAATTCAATTGAAGAACTCCTCATTCCCTGCTGGTTTTCTATGCCATTACTACTGGGACAATCAGCATGTTACATTACAGTGTTTGATTTTATGCACTTTAAGCCCCCACTGTTGTGAGGATCATGCTCCACACATCCTTGCCCATGTTGCAGCAAATACAATGCTTGATGAAAAGCAGACTCTTGATAAATCTTTGGAAAAGATAATAACTGGGTCATTGGGAAATCCTACTTACACTCCTAGCTCCATTGTTCCCTAAATGTTCCAGTGCACAATAATTTATTCTGTCGTCAAATGTCATCTTTATAGCTATATATTTTCTTTCTTTATCATTTGAAAATTGAATGTTTCATTCTTTAATGTCATGGAAATCAGAGTATCTATCTATCTATCATCTATCTATCTATCTATCTATCTACTTATCTACCTACCCATCTTCCAAACTATTTAATGTTTAACACCATTAACAGATTGTATGGCAAATATCTCAATATTTGTTTTCATGAAAACATGCTCAAGGGTTCTTCCTTCTACCTCATTAATTCTTTCTCAGTTTTATCTGCAGACTCTTTGTCCTCTCTGATGCCATTTATTAAACATTATTAACTCTAAAAATTGAATTTTATCCTCTTATCTTCTTCCATGATGCTGTCTCTCTGTCCAAAGAAGCTCATCTGTACCAGTATCCTTCTTTATACTAACACTTAGATGACTCCTATGTTCAAATCTAACTCATACTTGTGTTTGACCTCTAGATCTGTATATTTACTGCTTCTACAACATGGTTAATGGTAAGTTGAAAAATCAGCCAAGTTCAGGTTGTCCACAAGTGAACTCATTATTTTTGTCTCACTTGAATCCCACCCCGTGGTTCTCAGTCTTGGAATGGGTTAGTCATCCATTTTTTTGCAGGAGTAAGAACTTTATGAGTCATTTTGATAACCCCTTTTTGCTTTCTTCTTTATCCATATCTGATCCTTTATTAAATTATCTCAAATTCTCCTTCTGAATGTACTTCAAAGAAATCTGTACCTTTCTAGTATTTTTTAAAACTCGAACTTCCATCAAATTACAGTTGCACCAAACTACTGCACCATCATCACCCATTTGAATAATAGCTTTTGGTCTTCTCTATTGACCAAATTTTACTCCCATTCTATTTGATGTATTCTAGTTGGAATAATCTTTTCAGAATTCAAAGCCATCAGAACATCACCCTCTACTTTTTAATGGCTACTTTTTAATTCTAGGATGGAGAGAAAATTCCGTAACATGTCCATAAAGGCTCTTCATGCCTTAGTATTTCTTTCTGGTTCACCTGTCCTTTTCTCTCGCTTTCTCTATTCCAGCTCTGTGGGCTTGTTTTAAGAACCTGGTACCATCCATATTCCTCATGCCACAGGGCTGGTACATGTGGTGGTGTTGTTCCCTTTGCTGTGAATACTACTTTCCTCATTTTTACCTAGTTCCTGTTTAATTCCTTTGAACTCATCTGTAGTGTGTTTATTTAGGAAAGCTTCCTGGGAACTTGAAATTTTTATATTTGTGATTTCCCATTGTTTATATGATTATATCATTAATGATTTTGTGTGTGATAGCTTTGCAGTTCCTTGGGAGTTAAGTACATGCTGACTGTGTTGACTATGATCACTCTTGTATTTCCAGCGCCTAAGGTTTTGCTTGGTACATGTAGTCATTCAGTGCATCATTTCTTATTTTTCCTCTTTTTTTGCAGGTCTGCCAGTTTCACGACTAACTGCCATTTAGAGCAACCAGAGTAATAGATACTGTGTGTAATAATTGCCAGTTCCAGTTGGAGGCAGAGATGGAAGCAAGAATGGGTAAATTTCAATTTTAGGTATTTAAAGAATTGCAAAATCTAATCTATGTAGATTTAAAGGAATTAAAATAATTATATTACTGTTTCTTATTTTTCAAATAATAATTAAACCTGAATTCATTTAAAAACAATTGACAAAAAATAATCTTTTTCTTTTAGATAAATGCACACTGTTTTTAGAGAGTATGTCACAGTTTATTTTGAACGAAATGCCGAAGGCTGAGTGAGTATCTTTGCGGTAATAAGGAGCTATGAGACAATACACTTTCCTGTTGCTATGTATATCTATTTGGCTTCATACTGATTTATCTATATCTCAGTGTGTATAATTATACATACATGCATAATATATACATTATATCTATATAGATATATGTAATTATATACACTGAGTGAATTCAGTTATTCATAATAATGCTGAAATGATAAGAACAATGTTACTCCTTTTTTGGACCTCATTTAAATGATATATTTTAACTCACTATTTTCTTTTAGATACTCAAGTTTACTCAATGATTTTGTTGAGTCTGAATTTTTTCTGATTGATGGGGATTCATTACTTGTCACATGTATATGTGAGAAATTATTAAAGCCGGGACAGAATCTCCATTTCTTCTACCTGGTTGAACGTTATCTCATGGATCTTATTGATAAAGGAGGACAATTTGCCATAGTTTTCTTCCAGGTAACATGACAGTTGAGTTTGTTTCTATGACTTCAGAGTTAAAACAAAATTCTTTAAATTATTTTATAAGTAGGTTCCCATTATTACAAAGTAAAATATAACTTGAAAAATTTAGAAGAATTGAAGGGAAAAAGAGGAAAAAATTTTCCCAAACTCCAGAATTGAACAATGACCACCTCAGTTTATTATTGCATTTTATTTTCAATAAAAGAATTTTATTATAAGGATATACTCAGTCATGCTGATGGGTGAAACATTTCAGCAGGGATCAAATTGTTCCACTGTTTCTACTCTGAGTACAAATTCTGTCTACAAAACTCAGCAGTAAATTTACCAGAGCACAAAATAAAATAGATTTGAGTCCAAGAAAAATGGTTTGCATTTGTTTGCTCAGTCGTAAGTATTTGTAAGAAAATACCACATTTGGTTTTCTTGCAATGGATGTAATTAATCACATTTCAATGATTTCAAATACAGATATGTATAACCCCTACTATTCCTTCTTAATTTTACTCTGAAAGGTTACTAATATGGTATTCAAATACTTTGGTATGGATCTATTTGATCCCTTTGCATTCTACTATGTGGTCCTGATCTAGATCTCTAATATCCCAAATGAGTGTACAGAGAAGGCTTAAATAAATGAGGCAAGTGGTATGATTTTTAGGGCTCCAGGAGGATCAAAACCCTTTAGCTGAGTTCGAGACTCTGAGAGCTAAGACACAGACTTCTCTGGACCACCTTTTTTTTTTTTTTTTGTACTGGGGATTGAACTCATGACCATGTGTTTGCAAGAAGGTAGGTGCTTATGCTGCTGAGCTAAATCCCCAGCCCCAAGGACTGCCCATTTTTACTAGTTCCAAAACAAAGCATGGGGAAACTGAGGAAAAGCACAGGCCATGAGCAGGACCTTGGGAGTCACTTCAAAGACCTCAATTTCTTCTAAATTTTAATTTAGGAGAACCGTCTTATCTTCATGATGACATTTATGGTAAGACTGACAGTAGGAATATTTCCTGCAGCTGCAGTCTCTATCTACTTAATTGATGTTTGAGCCAAGTGTCCACAACTGTGGCCTTTTTTTGCCTTTTGAGGTATCTCTGGCCTCACAGGCCACTACAGGCCTCAGCCAGGACCAATGATTATTAGAGGTTCACTTACTATGAATCAGTTCCCATCACCAGGCACGGGGCTTAGGCCAGGACAGATTCACAGATAAACATAGAAAGCCAATTAGTTTATTTTAAATCCTGTTCAGAGCTGCTTCATAGTGGTCTCCAACATTCTACATTTTTGTTATAATCCTGAATATTGCTGAATGTTGTCCAGCATAGTTATGAGAAAACAGCCAGAATTCTGAACTAAAGTTTACAAACTCCACATATTACTTTTTTTTGTACCTGGAATCGAACTTAAAACCTCACACTTGCCAGGCAGGTCCTGTGCCACTGCACTGGACCATATCCCCAGTTGCCACACATTTTTTTGGTCTGCTGAGATAAACATACAAACTGAAGAAAGGTATCCATGACCTGGAGCAATCCTCTAGAAAAAAGAGAGACAGCTCTGTTCTCTAGGAGTGACAATATATACTCACCACTCGCTTTTTTACATATTTTCTGTCCATTTTCTTTTTGAAATGAGATTGGAGAAGAAAAGAATTAGTCAATGGGAAGGTAAAATATGGTAAACCCTGAGTATCATATTTGTAGACAAGGGATACATGTTTTTAAATCCAAATTTTGATTTATAGAAAAAATGGTGGTCAAATGTAAAGGTCTAATCCCTTGCTGTATGACATAGCAAAACTATGTTGCATTTTATTTCTTGAATTCTTTACTGATGTCTTAACCAAGTAAACTAGAGAACCGCACAATGAAACTTTCAGACTAACATGGTTCACTGTCTCCCCCTTACAGGACGCTGAGCACACATATTTCAGTGCTCCTGAACTGCTTCCTTTGAGAACTGCTTTAATTCTTCATCTTCAGAAAAATACCCACCTTAATGTTTGTACTCAATTTACTGACTGCTTATCAGAGGAGTGGAAAATGTTCTTGGATGAAAATTATCCATATTTCCTGATAATTGCAGATGAAGGCCTGAACCATCTGCAAACACACTTTTTCAACTTTTTTATTATTCGGTCTTGGTCAGTGAGGGTCAATGTTGTGCTTTTCTCTGGGCAAACATCTGATATTCTTCGACTCTATGCATACTTCATGCCGAGTCTGTCCCAGAACCAATGTTTTTTCAAGAAGGTAAATTTTATCTGAAAAATTATGTTCTTATAGAATTGTACAAATTTTCTACATTACTCAGTTTTGTTTTGAAATTTTATGTGGGAATTATCAAAGGTGCAACAGAGTGACAGAGAAAATTGATAACAATAATTGTGATAAATAATAGCAATAATGCAAATGTGCTATTTATTTAATATTGTTGCATAATGCTTCATGCTTCTCCTGAATGATTTTTGTTTAATTTTCACAATGATAGGGCCTATAATAACATCACAAAAATTTTACAGGTGAGGAAATAGATATATGAATGGTTTGCTGATCATCAACACCAAACGGGTAATAAAACATGGATCTGAAAAAACAGTGCAGTTCTGGCCTGTATATTCTTTTTTTTTTTTTTTTTTCCTTTTTGAGACATAGTTTCACTATAAAGTTCAGGCTGACCTCAGACTCGCAGCAGTTCTCTTACCTCGTGCTCCCAAATTCTGGGATTACAGCGTGCATCACTATGCCTGGCTGGCCTGTACATTTTTAACCAGCATGTGGTATATTTACTCCAACTTAATTAAGGTCAGGGCTGCATTAAGGCAGAGACAAAAGTTACATCTGTGCTGCTGAAACACACGTGTAATGGTATCCTGTGATAACTAACGCAGTGAAGCAGGTTAATGAGGAAGGAAAAGACCTGAGATTTTTTTCTTTAATATTAACTCATTAGCAGGAGAATTTTTCAGGTTTTTAGAAATTTATTTTGCTCTATTGTTAGATCTATCAACTACTTTATGGAAAGTGTTGAAGTAAAAATGTATATTGACTTTATAAACAAAGTTTCTATTTATTTTCACTGCTTTCAGTGAATTCTGAATATTAAGATTATTCTATACTTCAACAAGCTATTTTGGGCTCAGTTAACATTTGAGAACTGTGCCAGACCCTTAGGGTTTTTTTTTAGACATCTAGATGATTGTTATGAAATATTAAAACAGCTTGTGTTGCTTTAGTTAGTACTCCTATCATTAAATTAATTCTGAATCTGCTTGCCTGCTGTAAGAGGGTTTAACCCTGAGATTCACTTTTATATTGAAAGAAGTGTTATTATCATTGAGTTCATTTCATTTTGTTAGGGCAACTTACTAATCTCAGTTTTAAGAGCATCTTACAAACATCCTTTTCAATTCCTCCTAGAGAATAATTTTTCTTAAAGGATTCCAATTCTGGTAAAATAATGTATTTCTGACTTGAACATTCACCTTAAAGCATTTTCATTAACCATTTTGAAGACTATCTGAAACAGAATTAAAATGCAATGAGATACATTTTACTAGTCCACTTGAATGCTACACGAAAATAGCTAATGTGTTGGTAATGGCTGTTACTGATGTGATAGGTGGTTGTGGGAATTATATGCTATTAATGTATATGTTTGAAATTTGTCATAATAAAATATATTACTTTTTGAGACAATGTCATAATGTTTTAGAATTAGATTGTGACTATGATTACACAACTTGATGAATTTACTAAAAGTCATTGAATTGGGCATTTAAAAGTAAACAACTTTTATGTTATTTTAGTTATGTCAATATGAAACTATTAAAAAGAAATAAAGCTTATTATGTACCTAACGAAGATAAAATAGTGCAGTCAGGCAGACTTTCCAAAGGTTGTGAAATATCCACAATTATGTTAATGTAATTTTTTAAATGTAGAAATATATTGTAACAATTACATCTTAAATGTCTAATTTTCTATACTTGCAAAAACACTTAACTGTCAACTTACTGAACTTTTGTTTTTGTTTTTACAGAATGAAAAGGTGATTCGAAATGCTTATAAAACCCTGCTTAGACAATTGAAAAACTACAGAGTTTTAGCATTAGAACCTCTTTTCAAAAATTTATCAAAACATATAATGAAAGAGGTAATGATATGTTAAAAAGAACTCTTTTGTTTGATATTTTTTAATTATAGAAAAGTTTCAAAAATAATTTGTTTCTTACTACTTTTTTCCCAGTTTCCTCTGATGATAATTTCTTATATAAAAATGGTACATTTATCAAAACTAGAAAATTATCATTGGAATAGTATTGTTAACTCAGTGTCACATCTCATTTGAATTTTACTTATTTTTACACACACCCACAGACACACACACACACACACACACACATTTGGTTTCTAGTTTCCTCCAACTTGAAATAGTTTTAAGTCTTTCCTTGTCATTCATGACTTTGATAATTTTGAAGCATGGGATAGTTACATAAAAATGTACTTCATTTTGGGCTGGTCTGATGTTCTGTACTGATTGGAATGAGATTATGTATTTTTAGTAAGAGTGCCATTGAATTAATGCTGCATGCTCTGTGCATGGTAGCAAAGGGTTCGCATGTCAGGCTGGTCCTAACTCAAGGGTCTACTATATATAGTTTTAAAATATTTCAGTACAGTCATGCTTTGGTACTCAATTGCTTTGAAACCTATTGAATTTGGTACTTGATGACAGTTTTGTCACTGTACTCAATTGTTTGGTGTTCACCACACAAGCTAGAATTTGTCAGTTGACTGCTTCATGACTCACTACTCTTCCTACGCAAAATAGTTCATTTTGTACTTCTCAATTTTGGTATTCTTTGTCTCGCCTCCCAGAATTGATTAACAAAAGTACTATAATCTTTGTCCATGATATCCAGGTTAGTTTAATCCTTGCCCAACTCCTTCTGTGAGGCTATGTTACTGTTGAAATAGTTAGGTTCATTGCTGAGAGACCAGAGAGCTAAGGCCATGCCTCTGTGACCCATCCAGACACACATAAAGGTGTCCTTTGTCAATCCATGGTAGTGATTTAAAATTTTTGAAAACTGGCTTTTACAAATAACTGTGATAAACACGTCAATGCATAAATCTTGGTGTATAGTTTGAACTAAGCATTTAGGCTAGATCCTTAGAACTTCCTAGAACTTGATGGTCAAAAAGCATCAGCATACTTAATGATAACTGAATGTATTATCTAATAGCTCTGCATTTAAGTCTGTGCCTATTTTTTGCTCTGATTAGCAAAGAATAAAAGAAATAATACACCACATTTTTCAGTTCTGCCTATTACGATTAAAAATATTTTGTTATTTTGAAAGTCAAAATATGCTGTTAAAATAATTATTAAAGAAGTTGAACATTTTTCTGTTTTAATAATATTTGTATTTCTTTAGAGCATTATAGTGTTATTTAAGTGTTGGGCATTTTTGTATTGATTTGTACAAGATCTTTGCATGTTTATATTTTTAATGGTTTCACTGAATGTTTGTAATTGATTGTAGTCTTGTTTATCCATTTTTTGTAAAATTTCTTCTATCATTTGTGAGTAAAATATTTTTCTAAATATCATGATGTAGGAACCCACAAGAGTTCCTTGGACCAGAACTGTGATCCACCTGATCTCTGTGGCCCAATGACTCTGGGAGCAAACATGGCTGCTCTGACAAGAGTCGTGGTAGCAATGGCCACCTTGGTGGCCTGGGCAGTGGCTGGGTGACTATTGCTGATGAAATTACCAGATTTCAAGAAAGAGATTTATACAAACTTGAGTTGAAAATTCTAGGTAGATAGGCAAAAGAAGAGGAGAAGGCAGGAAAGAAAAAAACACCAAAGAAAATTGGCAAAATTAAAGGAAAAGGTTGAAAATAATGTTAGAGATCCCTTCAGGCTTTACAAACTAACCAAATGTTGGGAAGAATGGACCAAAACCATAGGACCAACAGGCTCTGGGACACTTCTACATATCCCACACAGGGCTATTCCAACCTGCAGACAAGGAATTTAGAAAAAAAAACATGACATAATGGAATTGCTATTCATTTGAGGGGAGTTCTAGCATATTCCACAATACCAGGAGAGTGTGACTAACCATAATTCGTTTAACTATCACTAGTTGAGTCTGATTGATTACTGTGCTGTATATAAATTGAGATATATTTTAAGTTTCAAGCTGCATCATCATTAATGGTTCCTGTGTCTACTAAGAGGGTATTTAGAGCATATGTTGGTCTATTATCGATATAATAGTTATTTATATAAATTTATGTTACAAACATTATCCATTTAAATGCTCAAAGTATGTCAAAGATAATTTGTTTTTGTCATGGCATAGCAAAATAAATTTAGGCAATCACAGAGAGATGTTTCTTAAACCAAAATTTTGTAACTTTTGTAATTTGTAAGTAAATTAGCTAAAAGGCTTACAAAATAACTTTAGTACTTTTTCTAAGTTTAACAAATTGGTAGTTTGTCAATTATTGCATTTTTATGTAATAAATATTTTGTATTTAAAAAAATACCATGATGTACTGCAATTTTCTTACATAACAGGCATATGAGACTGTATGTCTGCTTCAGCAAGTCTGGCCCGAAGGATCTGACATTCGACGGGTACTTTGTGTTACTTCGTGCTCACTGTGTTTGGAAATGTATCATCACTTCTTAGAAAACAGAAAGGCTACTACTTCTGAAAAGGAGACTGATAACAAAAAGGTGTAACTATTACAACTTTACTGGCAAACATTATTGCTCTCCACTTTTGACTTTTTATTCTCATGTAACATTTTCTCCATCTGATACTGAAATTATTGCATAACTTCCACAATAGGAAAAACACTAGAATTTATCATATTTTTACTTTAGTTTTTGTAGTACTGTAAATTGAGGTCAGGATCTTGTGTATGCTAAAAAAAAGCTAGAATTTATATTGTCCCATTTAGTTAAATATATCCACTTCTTTGTTGTTATTGAGCATACTTTTTAGATACACTGCTGTCCATGGGTCCTCTTCGACTAATTTGCAGTATTAGTTTTAATACATGATGCCTTCGACATAATAAGCTTTTAATGTGTGTGTCCAATCTCCTGGAGTCCTCTGGGATTGTAACTTCATTAGCTGCTTGATCAGTTCATGTAAAGTTTGGCTTAACTAAAAATTCTGAGATATATCTTATGTTAAAAGGTATTAAACTGAATGTTTCCATTCTACTTTATCTCAAATTTATATTAATGCTGAAAATCATTGTCACTAAAAATGTAGAGTGAAAAAAATCTCATAATCGCTATATGGCAAAGCAAGGCATAATAATAATATGCCTTTCACAGCTTGCTATTCTCTGACTCATCTTCTATGTTTTATTTAGGTGAAAAGTAATTGCTTAACCCTGCAAGATGTAGAGGATTTGTGCAAACTGCATTGTCTCAGTGTGGTTTTTCTACTACACATACCTCTTCCTCAGAGAGCTCGTTCTAGATTCATCACTTCCCCTTGGATTAAGAACACTCAGATGTTTTTTAAAATGGTAAATGTAATCGCTACTGGTTTAGTACTTTTGTCTTAACTGTTTGATGTGTAAAAACCCTAATATCTTTCAAAACAGACTCATATGGGAACAATATTAGCCCTTTAAAGGAGCTTTTAAAGGTTAGTAAATCTAAATGAATCAGTTGATGAATTCCAACAACAGGATTTTTAGTAATACTAATGAATGAATGCAAAAGAAACATTTTTCTTTCTTTAAATCTCTGTCAAGTTCAAGGTTTTATGTTATCAACTATAGGAGAATGTTAGTGAGCATTGTGTTCTGTTCTGAAGGGAAGCTGAAGAAATTAGTGCCACGTTTTATTATTGTTCATTATAGATGATACCTAGTGAAAATTTGGAAACTTAGGGAAATAGAAAGCTAAGACAAAATGAAGATTTCCACAGGCCCACCACTTATATGTTAATTGTTTGGTATATTTTCTTCAGTTGAAACACTTAGATTCTTCTGTTGTTCCTCATGTTATAAACACACACATTTTTCCTTTTCATGTATTTTTCCATTTCTATTTTATTTTATAGCATTTTAAGCATCATTACTAATGGCTGCTAGGTATCTTTTAATAGAAGTACCATCGTTGACTTAGCCATTTGTCTGTCAGAATATACACATATATTCTCTGTCATAGAATAAACACACACACACACAATATAATACAAACATATATACATAGAATATATATATATATATTCTTTGATTGCATTTTAAATGTTCTTATATTTTTTAAATGTAAGCTTTTCCTTTCAATTTGAGGCTATTGATTTTTGGTTTAATACCAAAAATGGTATTAAGTGAACTAATTGACACGACTTTTTTTTAAAAAAGAACCTTGGCACACATAATCAAAATGGTCAAGGAAGGCAATTTTTAAAAATCTGTGAGGGTGCCTTTCCATGCTCACCTCACATTTGAATTGGGCTAATTTGGAGGATATAGGGAGAAAGAAACACTTTCACCATCCCATTCTGCACGACAGTGGTTCTCACAGTGTGATTTTCTGAACAATTTCAGCAAAATGTGGAAACTTCTTAGACTTTCAAATTCTTAGGTCTCACCCCAGACCTACAGAGTCAGAAGCCCAGCAATCTGCGTTTCATTTAACCTTTCCAGATGAGGCCGACGCTAAAGTTTATGAACAGTTGTTCTATATGACTCTGACACTCTCTTTAGTGATTCATTTGTAGATAAAACTACACTGTAGTTACACGGGCAGCCTCTCTGACTTACCAGTTTAGAGCCAGCCTGTCAAATGCAGTAGCCAATAGACCCATGCGGACCCTGAGCTCTCGGAATGTGAGTGGTCTGGATTGAGGTGTGCCATACATTTAAAAGAAATAATTTAGTGTGAAAAACATGCAAGTTATCTAATTTTAAAGACCCAATCTGTTAATATTTTCTATTTGTTAGGTGTTATAATAATAAATTATTAAAATTATCTGTGAAAATTAATTTCAGCTTTAAAAAACATAACATCTGATAAATTAGAAATAACTGCTAGCTCATTCACATCATTGAAATTGGACAATGGCAAGTTAAAGCTCCATATCAATGCCAATAAATAAATCATTTTCATGTTAAGAACACTGTATTATGTTATTAAAGGAGTGCAGGGCACAGACGCCTCGGTCTCCTCTCAGTTTACCTTTGCAGACAGTATCACTGAATGAACCGGGCTAGGCTCGTTGTGCATGGACAGCTGTTCAGGTGGATAGGAATCTTTGAGTTTGAAGGAATCAGCATCTTTTATATCTCTGGATGATCAAAGGGTTTTTCAATATGTGCTGTCTTTATTTTAATGTTCTTTAATTTTAAATTTTTATTAGTACATATTTGCAGTGCATAATGATTGCATTTATTTTAGGAAAAAGGTACATACGCATAACACATCTCAGTTATTTTGTTTTCTTCTCTTCCACTTCCCTTTTATTCTTCCAGCATCAAAATTATTTATCTTATAAGTCATTTAATTATCATATATACAGAGTTAATTATCATATATACAGATTAACAACCAGACTAATAGACCAAATAACATAAAATGCACAGGATAAATTAAATCGAGGAACACTACAAATTGGATTACAACAAATTAGAAATCTTCTCAGCAAAGGAAACCGTCAATAGAGTGAAGAAATAATTTACAGAATGAGAAAAAAATCTTTTGCCAGATACTCCTCAGACAAAGGAATATATCTAGACTATATAAAGAACTAAAAAAAATTAGATCTTTCCAAATTTAAAGACCCAACAAAAAATGGGCATGTGAGATGAATAGACACAGTCAGATGAATAGACACAAATGGCCATGAAACACATTCAGTGTTGCTGATCATTGGAGAAATGCAAATCAAAATAACACTGAGATTCTGTCTCACTCCACAAGGAATGGTTGTCATCAGGAAATCAACCAATAATAAATGCTGTCAAGGAAAAATGCTGGGGAGAAAGGTACCCTTCTTCATTGTTGGTGGGAATGTAACTGATGCAACCACTGTGGAAATCAGTATGGAGATTCCTCAAAAAACTAAAACTAAAAATTCCATTTGACCTAGCTATTTCTCTTTTAGACCTCTTCTCCAAGACTTAGACATCATACCTCGGTGATGTGTGCATACCCATATTTACAGTAGCACAGTTAATGATAGCTAAATGTTGAAAATAGCCTACATGTCCACCAACAGAAAGAGTGAATAAAGAAAATGTGGTGCTTACAGACCACAGAGGACTACCATGCTGTCAAGAAGGATGAAGTTGAGTCTTTTGTAGGAAAATGGATGCACCTTGATACCATAAGGCCAAGTGAAGTAAACTAGATACATAAGCTTAAATATCACATGAGGTTTTTTTCTCTTTTATTTTGGTATGGGAAATCAAACTCAGGACTTTGTACTTGCCAGGCAGGTGCTTATGCCACTGAGCTACATCCCCAGCCTTGTCTTACGTGAAAAACTCAATAAATAAAGTGTGAATAAAAGACGTACAATAGGAAAAAAATGAAAAAGACAAAATGTACTCTTTTGATGGAAAGCACAATTGGGAAACATTGAAGCCTAAGTAATGAACAGAGACACATCTGAGAGAAGTGTTTCTGTAGCTCTCAAACTGTGTTTGTGGATCAGACTGTGAGGAAAGAAATTCATTTAGAGTCATATACAGATTTCTCTGATTTGGGGTAAAGTTCTATACTGAGGTCTTCAGTATAAAAAGGTCTTTTTCTTCAGCTTTGATTTTATCTTTTGCTTTAATATTGTAAGGAATAAACATCATTGTCCAGCCTGAATTATATTAATAAGAGTTGCTCATTTGCTCTTTGATATGGATATAGAAATACATAAAGTTACTCTATGTCTAATGCTAATTTGAAAATTGTCAATAGTTTTGTTTTATGTTCCACTTTTCAGAAAAAGTGGTGTGAATATTTCATCCTATGTAATACAGATGTTTTGGAATTTTGGAATCTGAATTTAACTCATCTTTCTGACTTAAGTGATGAATCTTTGCTGAAGAATATTACCTTTTATTATGAAAATGAAAATGTAGAAGGTATGATCTTACTATGTGATAATAATTATACTTTAATGCATAGGTAAGCACTATAAAAGATTTAAAAGTTTAAAATAATTTTTCTTTCTTTTTTTGGGGGGGGTACCAGGGATCAAACTCATGACCTCATGCTTACAGGCAGGCAGGTGCTTACACTGCTGAGCTAAATCCCCAGCCCTAAAATAATTTTTTAATACTTAGATATAACAATTATTTTGTTTTTTCCAATGTTCATTTATATATGTAATTTTTACTTGATTGCAATCAGAATGAATACTGTATTTAAAAATATTATTTCTTAGTAATACTCCAAAAATATTTTCAGAAAAATTATGTTTATATGTTTGCTATTTCCATATAATTTTAATAGTTCAAATTTTTTATTTTTATGCATGTATAATGCTTCTTAATAAAATATCTCTAATTAATGTAACTATTCCACTAATATTATTTAGGAAATTTTAGTTTTTTCCAAAAGCTAAGCATATATGAATATATTATATATGTAATTTGGGTTTTTTGGAATTTTTTTGTAGGAATATTTTGTCTGATATTTCTTGATAGTTGAAAAATAAAATATTTTCAGAGAAGCGTAACTGTTATTAAAACTTCTTCGACAGTTAGGATGTTTTGTAATTGTCAAGCATTTGAATTAATTGGCTATGTACATATTTATGATTCTTCACTAATTTTCCATCACTCAAAAATGTTTTAATTCAATTTTATTGTTCAATGTTACATGTGACATATTTTCATTATCTTAAAAACAATAAAATATTTCCCATCTGTTATTATTAGAGTTACAGTCCCTAGTTATAAAAAAAAAAAGATTAGCTTTAAAGTCTACAATTTCCATTTAGATCCAGTATGGAACATACTGAAAATTTCACTAGCTAACACATATTCAGAGTTCTATGAATTGAGTCAAAATGTGTGCTTCTATGTTTGTGTGAATATGTTTTAATAGTAGGTATTTTTAATGGTTATATAGGTCTACATTTGAACTTGGGAAGTGCCATTATGAAAGATTATGAACATCTCTGGAATACTGTATCAAAGTTGGTAAAAAAGTTCAATGTGGGACAACCATTTCCTTTGAGAACAACCACACTTCGGTTTCTTACAAAGAATTCATCATCAATCAAAGGTAATGGCTACCTAACTTAAGTTGAAACAAAGGCATTATTACTTTCAAAATATTTTCAAAACACAACTATTTTAATGTTGAAGTATAAATAATTTTCTGATGCTATGTATTTTGATAAACATATACTTGGAGTGGTAGGTTATGACTGTAGTTAGAAGATTTCTGTTTGGCTTATAATTGATACTGCCACAGTTTTTTCCTCAAACCAATATGTGCATTGCCATATATAAATATGTAGAGTAGTATACAGTGGTACCTCAAATGATGAACTTAATTCATTTCATGGTTTTAGTCTCAAACCGAATCTGACAAGAACTGAATCAGAATTTTCCCTAAGGTCGACATTCAACCTAACCACTGAATTTGATTCAAGGATGTGAGTCTTCATTCCTAGCATCACTTCTACCGACCAAGACGACGGGTTGTACAACATCATGAGACTGTCTGCTAACAAAACCAAAGACAAAACCCCAAACTAAACAACGGGGTATCTCAGGGGCCAAAGAAAGAGGAAGCAGAGGCCCACAATGAAAGTCAGTGCTGCCCTGGGAGTATTTGTTCTGTCAGTGATTCACAGGGCTGAATCTCAGCTGTCCTGGGAGGTGACAAGAGATGAGAACAGGAGGGAGATAGTGACAACCCTATTCAAAGCCAGGATTCTTAGATCTTGAAGGCTAGATCCGTTTTTCAGCAGAGGAAGGTGACAAACAAATCTCACTGGATCTGGAACAGTATAAATTACTCTGACAATTTGAAATGTGAGTTTAAACTATTGGTAAGGTCAAGGCAAATTTGAACCATAAAATTAAAGAGAAAAAAGGGATCTAGCATGTTCTTATGAGGAACAAGTCATAAATTTTTTTATTTTAAAATGAAAAAAGAATAAAAATGATACAGAATTTCAAAACAAAATAACAGTAGATTAACTATGATTAATATATTGTATATCGTTCAAAGTAGTTGCTCAGATTATAAGATATAGGTATGAAAAAGTAATCAAATAATGAAAGCACAAACCATTCTTTTTGATGAACTAACAGATTAGCAGTACAGTTATCTATCTGTATATATACATTATATATATACATACTTGTACATAAAAAAATAGTTTCCCTTAAATCCTTGTTTCATAGAGCTATCAAATATGAACACAAATATAAATTTAACAAAAAATGAGAAAATAAGATATAAGGAATTTTAAACTATAGTTAAATACAATGTTTTGAATTTTGTAATTATAATTTATATGTGTATTATGTGTTTTAAAATATTTACTAAATTAAATATGAATTCTGAAAATGAGAGAATAATCAGAGACTTTTAAAACACTTTTAATTCATATTTTAAAATAATCACTTTTAAACATTAAAATAAAAGAAGATGAAGCAAGATATATCACATACCTTTACAAATTCCCTACGTTGGGGCTGGGGAGCAGCTCAGAGTTGAAGTGCTCACCTAGTGTAGGAGGCCATGGGTTCAATCTCTGATATCTCCAAACAGAAAAAAAAATCCCCGCAATGGATATTATCACTATGTATATCTAAAGGGTTCTGAGAAAATTTTAAAAAATTCAATGATGTATGAACTTTTTGAAAGCAATTAAAATTATAAAATAAAAATATTGTCAATGAATAGCATAGAAAGATGATTGGATATTGGTAGGAGAAGAATTTACAAACTTGAAATAGATACAAAGAATGGTAGATAAATGAGACGTGGAGAGAAAAGTACTGCATGATACCACTTAAATCAGGAATCCAGAAAAATAATGCAAAGAACATAGAATAAACATTACTTGTATGTGGGTGGGCATGTTGAAGGTATAGGAAGATGTAGGTTAAAAGGTAACAAATTTGCATGCATGTAGAATGGTAAGTGTGGATAGCTAATGGATGTGTGATAAGTACAGTTAAAATGTTGAACATTATACTTTAACTATTAACTTGGAATGAATATAAATTTTAGTTACTATCAAAGAAATAGTGACTATCAAATCAAAGAAATAAAGAAAAATGAGTAGTAATAATATGTGGTGATAATGTAGTGCTTGAAATGCTAGGTAAGACACTCAAAATCTTTTCATATAATTATAGTTAATCTCAAAGGGGAACAAGGCTTCTAATACATGCAATAAAACTTTAATAGCACACAGAGATGTGAAGAAACATGAAGGATAGAAAGAAGTCTAACCTTTGATTTTTTTGGAGATTCAGAAGGAGAGAATGAATTAATATTAGTTGGGGGCAACTTTTAAAGAAGCAATGACTAAATATTTACCTGCATTGATAAAAGACAAGAATTTGTACATTCAGGGCATACTATGAATCACAAGTATGATAAATTAAACATATATACACTCACAAATGAGTACATATAGTAGACAAAATGGCAAAATTGCAGAATGCCAAAAATAAAGAAATATGTTAAAAAGACCAAAGTTATGCAAAGGAACAAAAATTAGACTAATAATAGTCTTCCCAATACTAATGGTACATTTCAACATACTATAGAAGTACATATAACTCATATATCCATATATAATTCATACAACCATAGAATTAAAATTGGAGTAATATATAACATATATCTTCGGAAGAAATAAAATGATTTATTCATCAACACAGAATCACTGAAAATACTGTGTGATGAATTTGAGGAAGAAGAAAATGATACAGAAGAAACACGAAAGTTGTAGGGAACTCAGGGTGTACTGGTATAAGGATCTTTTTCAGAAACATGGGGAAGAACACATTTACCCTTTTCTTTTATCAAAATGTGTTCCATCAGACAAAGACCATTGAATTCAAGTAGTTTATTAATCCCAAGATGATCCCATAAGGGACTGTTAGATACGAACTGGAAGTATGTAGAGCATGCTGATGAATAAGCAAGTGTCCACTGTTTGCAACCACAGGTAAATTTCACTGAGAATCTTGAATGTACAAGTTGCCGAAGAGGAGTCTTACCTGAAAAGTGAGATAGCCAAAGTGTTTGCCACCTACCTCCTGCCACAATGTGGGATGAGGATTGTCCTTAACCTATCTTTCTTGGTTCAGATGGGCTGTGTGCATAAGAGTTTAAGTAATGTTTCAGGGGCTTGCAACAGGAAGATAACGAGACAAACACAGTCCCAGTGATCACTGTCAGATTAACAGACAGATCAGTTGCAATTTACCTGCTGTTGTGAATCACACATTGAATAAATTCATTAGTCTATTTTAGTCTATCTTTCTGTCATCTATTTATCTATCATCTATTATCTATATATCTATATATTATCATCTATTATCTATCATTTTTATATTATCTATATCTATTTATTATCTATTATCTATCATCTATCTACCTACCTATGTACTGTGTGTGTGACTCTGTGACTATAAAATCAAAAAGGACTCATGAGAGCATTGTAATGGTAATAAATAATTTCTCTGCCATCTTTATTTTCCCCTACTTTTTAATTTCATTTTCATGAAAGAGTGTGTGTGTGTGTGTGTGTGTGTGTGTATTGTCTTTCGGAGTGACACTTCCACTTTAAAATTCCTTGTTTTACAATAGGGAAATAAGAGAAAAATATTTGATTTTTTTTGCAGTACTGGAAGAATGAATCAAGGGCCTTCTCACTGAACTACTCCTCAATTTATTTTTAGTTCTTGTTTTGAGACAGGGTCTTGCTAAATTGATAAATTGCCAAACTGGGCCTAAAATTGTGATTCTCCTACCTTAGTCTCCTAGAGTGCTGGGGATTACACGTATGTATCACCAAACCAGGCTAAGAAATAAGCAGTTGAAGATAAAGAGCAGAGGCATATATGTATCTATTCATCAATCCACCCACCCATCTACTTTCTTTCATGCCTAAATATCATCTATTTTCTTCATATTCTTCTGTGTTTGAAAGTGTTTAAATATGGGAAATAGTTTTATGGGAAAGGCTAAAATTTATAAATGTAATGGAAAACATTTTTCTTGTGAAGTTTCAGAAAAGAATGCATAAAATTCCTGTATGAAAATTTACATTTGACCTTATCTTACTGTTTTGTTTACAGATAGCTCCAAGGAAAAGATGCCTAATTTGGGTTTTATTCCAATGTCATGTCAAATGGTTGATAAATTTTCTGGAGACATTTTGAAAGATTTACCATTTCTAAAAAGGTAGGGAGCTAAAAATATACCTTAAACAGTACTTATATGGGAGGGATAAGTTATTTATTAAGGATGCCTTGATATGCACCAGATTAGAGTACATTACATGTAATATATATTTGTAATATGTAATGAACTTAATATCAAAAATTTCAATACACTTTGACTTCACTGTATAATCGTGTTTGATTTTAATATCGTAAGCTACCATAGTCACATGCTGCTGAATAATAAATTAATAGTGAACATTCACTGTTGTCGTTAGGACAATTACAGGTGAAGGGTGGATTCTTGAGCCTATAATAAACTGCTTTTTGAGCTCTATCATCCACATTGTATCACAGAAGGAGGAAGGAAGACATGGATTTCAAAGTTATTATTATTAAATAAAATCTGTGCTTTGATGTGTTAGGAGTTATTTAAAATATATGTACTTTTTTGACTCACAGTGATGATCCTATTGTTACTTCACTGGTAAAACAGAAGGAATTTGATGAACTTGTGCACTGGCATTCTCACAGACTCCTTAGTGATGATTATGATCGGACAAAAAGCTTCTTTGATGGTGAGTTCTCTGACTGAAGTCTATTTTCTTCTGTTTTCTATTTTTAGAGAAAGATGGTCACATTATCATCCAATAATTAAATATTTTCAAATGCTAATAGAACAGGTTATGATGCATATATTGTGTCAACTTGAGAAGTGTAGAAGTTTAACTAAGAGACTCAGCAGGGATCCAAGATCCTTACTTTGTAAATATCCTCATCCTGTGCAAGAGGAGGGCATGGAGATGGTGTGAGTGCTACACCCACCCTGGAAGGGGGGTGAACTGTGTACAATATAAGGGAGGAGAAGAGGCTTGCTCCCCCCTACCCTTTTGCTCTGGCTGCTGCCTTGAAGTGTTGCCCTGTGCCGAGCCACCTTGCTTTACAGCCAGCTGATTATGGTCTGAAACCTCCACAAACAGCTAAATAAACCTTTTCTTCCTTCATTTTGGGTGTCAGGTGCTTTTTTCCAGCAATGAGAGAAAAGTAACCAAGAGAGCACACAAGATACCTTACTGAACATTGGGAAAGATAATAAAGAAAATTCTTGTTTTCTTTTCATTCATATGTAGATTTAGAGGAGGAAGTGTTCAGATATGGCATTTGTCTCCATAAGAGCTAGGCACTAGAAAGTCTTATCAGCCTGCTTATATCAATAGCTGTCGAAGTTCTACAAAATGTGTGGTGATATGGGAAATTCAGATTTTTCTCAGTCATTTAGCTTGACATGTTTAGATTCATACAGAGAAATAAGCCAGCATAGTCACACATGTTGGTGAGTGGTGTAGATTTTTGGAGGGTATGAAAGTAGGTCAGACCTTCTTTGTTGCATCTTCCTGTGCCATTGGATTTTCCCCAAGATGCCAGCTTATATTTTGCATTCAGAGTAAGAACTTTTTCTACTCAATGATGTGAGAAGTCAGAATAATCTAGATTATTTTCTTCTTGATACTGCCTGTACCTTCTAAACCTAATTTTTAGGTCACATTACAGAAGTAATGCCCAGAATCTTTCATTTTTTGGTGGCACCCTGAATTTTGCTTTTGGAAAGTAGGCCATGAAAAACATTTTGTTACCTGCATCCTTTAAGTAAGATACGAAATTATCCTCCACTCAAGTGATGGTCTGAGTTCAGATTTGCTGTTAAGCAAAAGTAATCAGGTCAAATTAGTGTTCTATTCTAGAAAGCAAAGTGTGTGTCAGTGTGGGATAGTGTAAGGTAGATAGAATGCCACTGAAAAATACAATCATATTGCATTTTAAATCTTTTCTTTTTCAGGAAAGACTAAAGACCCTTGGGTTCAAAAAAATCTGCAAAAATATCATCGTTTTCAACGTTTTTATGGAAATTCATTAGACCCAGTCTCTTCAAAACTCATTGTGACCCAAGATATAAAGGGGAAGAAGAATTTTAAAGAAGTGAAGAGCAAAAAGACACATGTAAGGCTCAAGACATCCTACGCATTATTAGTTAACTTTTCTTAAATTACTATTTATTCAACTTTGATAATTTCTTTCTGCATGCTCCGTTCTTTTTATATGACTACTTATAATCTTACTTAATTGGTAAGAATATCTAATCTTCATGTAAAAAATTATATGTATTCCTCTACCATGACAACATATGCATTAATTGGAAACAAATATAGCACATTAAGTGACTAAAGTCTCAGATTTAGAAACGTTGAAGTAATATTAAAACACAGTTATTTACTAGTGAATGATAATAAAAATATTTTTCACACTCGTGGTAAAAATTAATATGAATGGTAATCTGATTTTTGGAGACTTGAATCCTACATTTAACTTCACTTTTCCAAAAAGTGCTTATATAACTAATGAACCTAACTCCTTATTCCTTCATTTTCTTTTTCCTTTATGGAATGTCATTTTTCAAACCAAGGGCCATTTTTAAAAAAAATTTTTATTATTTTGAAGATAGTGAAATACAACAGAACATGACAGAACAAAGCCAGCTGAGAAAGTGCAGTGAAATTGGTACAGAACAATTGGTCACCAGGAAAACAGTAATAGGTACCATAGTGTATCTTGTTATCTTCACAATAGTTGTTCTTTCAATCAGCTATAGAAAATCAAACCAAATACAGAACATTATAAAACTTATCAAAACAGAATATTAAATAGAGCAATACAATTAATTAGAACAAAGCAAAACAGTGATAACAATATTTGCCTTCAAAGAGATGGTAGAAGGAAATCCCCCGTGTTTGCTGTATTGCATATGGTGAACCTCCCAAGAGATGCTCAGACCTCTGGCTCCCATTTGCTGGTTGGGGGTGGGGTGGGATGTTTGATTATCAGCATGTGGGTCGGGAGGCTCACAACTGCTTACCAGGCGAAGGGGTTGCTTGGTTTCCCAGCGCCCTAAGTTCCAACATGGCGAGGATCTCGGGAGACACTGGCTGGTTCTCCCACTGGGGCGGCCACAAGGGCCATCATTAAAGGTGGAATGCTAAGAATAAATAAGAAAGAGTTTTTTGTTTATTTATTTATTTTAATTAAAATTTTCATTAGAATATGTCTGTCATACATAATGTTTATATTCCTCGTGGGAAGTTGGTGGGTATACATGACACACTTTAATTCCTTTTTCCATCCCTTCTCTCTTTTCTCCCCATCCCTCCATCTCTTGGTCCTCTTCCTATCTGAGAAAGAGATAGCTCCCTACTTCTATTTCTTGTGTAAGAGAGACCATGAAATGTTTAAGCCTGAGTGTCCGATTTATTTTAGTTTTCATGTTGTGTCCAGGTGCATCCATTTTCACAAAATTTGACCCAGATTTATCTTTCTTTAGGGCAGACCAGTACTGCATTGTGTGTAAATATCACATTTTTTATCTGTTCATCTGCTGATGCACACAGAGGCTGCTCCCAAGATTTAGCCATTCATTATGAACTGTGCCGTTAAAACACGGGTCACTGTAGTATGATGTCTTTAACTCTTTTGTAAAGACACCTATGGGTCCAATCAGATTTCCATTTTAAGTGTTTTGAGGAATCCTATATTGCTTTCCATAGTTTTTGTATCCTCTCCAAAAATGTAAAAAGGGGTCTTCCCCCATCCCCTGTGCAGCCTCTTTAGCATTCTTTAATTTCTCAATGGTACCCATTCTTTCTGGGGTAAGATAAAATCTCAATGTTGTTTTAATTTACATTTCTCCAATGCCCTGTGATGTTTTCATGTATCGATTGGCCATTTTTACTTCTTCTTCAGTAAAGTACCTACTCATTTCATTTGCCCTTTTTTGATTGGGTCTTTTATTTTGAGGGTCTAATTTTTAAAATTTGTTTTTGTTTTGTTTTTTGAGACAAAACTCTAGCTATGTATTTCAGGCTGTCCTTGAACCTTGTACAGTATGTAGCCCAGGTTGGCCTCAAACTTGTAGTGATCCTCCTGCCTCAGCCTCTCAAGTATTGAGAATTTAGGTATGCAGCACCATACTTGGCTTGCTGTCTTTATATATTCTAGATATTAATCCTCTATCTAAGGAACAGCAGTAGAGAGTTTTTTCTCACTCTAAAGGGTTTTTTTCCACTTGGCTGTTTCTTTCAGTGTCCAGAAGATTTTAAATTTAATGTGACACTATTTGTCCATTTTTGCTGTTATTTCTTGTGCAATTGGAGTTATATTCAGAAAGTCTTCACATTTGCCAGTTATTTCAAGAATTTTACCCATTTTATCTTATAGTTCTCATTTAGTTCTCTGATCCATTTTGATTTTAATTTATTACACGGTGAGAGACGTGGGTCTGTATTTAATATTCTGCATGTGGCTAGCCAGTTTTCTGAGCACCATTTATTAAAAAGGCTATTTTTCCTCCAATGTATGTTTTTGGCCCTTTTGTAAAAAATCAAACAGTTGAATGTGTTTGGAGTTGTTTCTGCATCCTCTATTCGTTTCTATTGCTCCTCAGGTCTGTTTTTGTGCCAGTACCCTGCTGTTTTTATCACAGCAGTCTGCAATATAACTTCAAGTTAGAAACTATGATGCTTCTTCCTTTGCTCTTAAACCTGGGATTGCTTTTACTAGTTTGTGTCTTTCCTAGTGCCACATAAATTTTAGAGTAGTTTTCTCCAGGTTAGCAAAGAGTACTGCTGGTAATT
This sequence comes from Dolichotis patagonum, assembly GCA_004027295.1. Classification (NCBI taxonomy): domain Eukaryota; kingdom Metazoa; phylum Chordata; class Mammalia; order Rodentia; family Caviidae; genus Dolichotis; species Dolichotis patagonum. The sequence continues at coordinate 40,386 of PVJX010010073.1, forward strand.
TGATTACGATTGCATTAAACCTGTTTATCAATGTTGGAAATAAGACCATATAGACTATTTTGGTTTTGGCTATCCAGGAACAGAGCATAGTTTTTCATTTTCAGTTGCCCTCTTTGATTTTCTTTTCCAGAATACTTTGATTTTCATTGTAGAGGTTTTTCCCTTTTTTAAAGGTTAATCCCTAAGTATTTAATTTTCTTGGTGTAATGAATGCTGCATTGTTGAATTTGCTTATTAATTCTAGGAGTCTTCTGGTGGATTTTTTTGAGTATCTATGTAGACAATAAAGTCATCTGAAAATAATGTCAACTTGACTTCTTTTTTTCGTATTTTTATGTCTCTTTAATTTCTTTTTCTAGCCTAATTTCTCTTGCCAGTGGTTTGAGTACTGTGTTGGAAACTCATTTGTTTTAGAGTTTGAAGCACTTTACTCCAAGTTTTGTGTTGAGAATTTGTAATTGTAATGGGCTTATCTCTACAAGCAATTCGTTTGTTTTCTGTAACTGTTTTTAAGTTTGTGTTCTTTTGGGTAAGATGTCTTGTGCAGAGTCTTTTGTTTGTTTTTATTTTTTGTTTTTTGTGCTGTGGTTGCCTGGGGTTCTATATGTATCACTTATCTATATGTTAAATTTCTTCTCATTTTGATATTTTCTGCATTACTTCAGTAAACAGGTTTTTTACAATGTTCATACTGTCTTCTGATTTTTAAGTAATTCCAGTTAATCTTAAATTATTCTTGTTTGTGTTATGTAGAAGGTGTTGGGCCCATTTTTCATGTGCTCTTGTTGTTTTTAAGGTATCTCTGATAATTGGTCACCAACAATAGATAAGTCTTCTATATCTCTGTCTGTGCTGGTCACTTCTGCAGCCTGTACTTTTGATAGAATTTTTCATCACTTGAATTTCTAGTTGGAATCTTTTTATGAACTCTAATTTTTTCCATCCTAGTCATGCATGTTTTTCATCATGTTGTTAGTTGTTCTAGCTTTTTTAAAAGTGTGTTTCATAGAGTTATAGAGTTTTATAGAGTTTTATAGAGTATTATTCTATAATCAGTTTGTTTATTTGGCCCACTGTTTATATCCTCTCTGAGTTTATCAACAGTCTTCTTGATCTATTTTTGTCAACTCTTCTTTTATACTGTCAAATTATTTGGCTATGTGGCTTTTGATTTCTTTATCTTCAATGCCTCATGAATAAGTATTAAATTAGGCATATTGTTGCCTTATATTTTCATTTTCCTATTTTTTGAGGTTTTTAAAATATTTGTTTGGTTTTCTATTATGAGTTGATTACAGTGGCAAGTTTTGTTTCTAGGATGGAGAACTCTAGTTTTACTTTCAGTGGTGACATCTGCATATAACCATGTCTGAACTTGGAAGGGTAGTTTGCAGTGTATGTGGCCCAGTGCCCAGCTGTTCCAGTGTGGGGCATAGTATTGTTCATGATTCCAAAGCAACTCGGATATTAGAATTCCAAGAAAACAAATTGATAGCAACAACTGTATCACTTTGGCCATACCAATAAAAGCAGCAGCAGTTATAATGTCAAACAAACTGAATACTGACAAACCCTAAAGATCGATAGTGTACTACCCATAAACATAGAAAAGAGACCTATGGTAATACAAAAAACAGTAAGACAAGCCAAATATTGGCATAATATTTATCTATAGTACACATCTAGTAAATTAACTCCACATCCACTAACAACAGAGCAGTATTTAACACTAATAACATAGATGAAATAGTTATCTAGAGACTTATAAAGTTAAGTGTTCTACTGTAACTATTAATAGTCTTAATAGTAGACAGGGTATGGAGCTGGAGAATAAAGAAAATAAAATTTGAAAAATTAATCAGTGGGATATGAGAAAAAAAGAGGAAGGTAAGATGGGAATCCTCTTGCATAAAATAAAATCACACAGTTATGGAAGACAATGAGCAAGAAAAAAATAAAAGAGAAACCAAAGGTAAAATGCAAAAAAAAAATACAAGAAGGCAGAGAAAGAGAAGTTGAAAGGAGAAAAGAAAATGAAGCTAAAGAAAATGAAAGAGAAAAAGAGACAAAAAAACAAAGAAAAATATAACAAAGGGGTTGAAAAATCCAACTCTTCAGAAAAACTTATAGATACTAAAAAATATTTAAAATCAGAAAACTAAAAAATGATTGAGTCAAAGAAAAAAAGTTCTTCTGTATTTTTGAATAAATTTTTTTTTTCTAGGACTTGCAGTCTTGGAATGTAGACAGTCATGAATTTCTATGCCTACCATTAGGATTTATGAATTTTTGAGGTGCCTTCTTGCACCAGTAGCTCCTCTGCTTATTCACCCCAGACTGTGGTTACCGTTCAAAGCAGTGTGTGTCCTTGCTCATGTTGGTAGATAGGAAAGGTGATCGGTAGGTTTCTCTCCTTAGGTGTTGTCTTCATCGGGGATCAGGAAGGTTGTTAGTCTACACCTCTGCTGCCACATGCCAAGGGGAAGAAAAATGTAGAGTCACCTTGGACCTGGAAGATGGTGGTGCCTTTTTACCCCCAGTTTTGTTGAGATATTTCACATAGTATATTGCCTGAGTCACTTCCTTGTCACTGGGCCAAAATATCTGATACCCAGAATTCTAAGGAGGACAGGTTGATTTTGGCTCACAGTTTCAGCCCATGATATTCTGGCTCCAAGGCAGAAACTGGATAGCACGGAAGGACGGCAGAGGAAAAGATGTTTAACACATGGCAGCCAGGAAGCAGAGAGAGAAGGGATGGACTGGGGAGGGGATACACCACACTGGCTGCTCTGAGAGGGCAGAAAATTTACACTTGTTTCTGGAATAATAATATTAAAAGCTAATGTGAAAATTATCAGTTAACATTTGTGATAATATTGATAACTAAGTACAGAAAGTTGTGTTAAAACAGGATTTGCTGGTTTTATGACTTATAGCAAGGTAAAATTTTGCTGCCTTTTATAAACATGCTCAATTACTAAATTCAGTTTAGTTCTTTGGGTCACAAAGTTGGAGATTAGAGAATAGTATTTATTTTCATTGAAAGTGTCTCTCAAGATTGAAAGTTTTAATGTATAAGAAAACCAGTACCAGCTTAAAACCAATTTCCAACAGGCATTTGCAATGTCTATCTTATCAAATGAAGTAAGCATAGTAAAGTTATAAGAAATGAAACATAATCTGCCCCCAAATTCAACAACGATGAGAACAAATTAAAATCTCTTTATCTTCACTTCTGAATATGTATTCTGTCAAGACCAAAAAGCATGCCATTTCTTTATCAGCTCTTCAACTAATTAATAAGCAAGGGGGTAAGTTTCAAAACTTTAAGGAGGAGACATCATTTTGAGGATTTATCAGAAACAGCTTTCTCATATTATACTCAAGATAAAATTTAAAAATCACAAATGCCTGTAAAATATTCTTAGTCCTTTTGTGAGTCTGTTTTCTTTAAATGTTTGAAAAAAAGTCCAATCAGAATTGTAGACTGCTTCACCTTTTACATTTATAACAATAGCTTCAGTAAATCATCTGTGTAATTACTGTTTCCTTCTCATGGTGATAACCTTCTTTTCATTTTTATTTTGTTGTGGATGCGGCCACCAAATTACATTATCAGTACTAGGAATATCTTCTTCCTTCTCATCTGCCTTTCTCCTTTCCCTTTTTTCTGAGAGATGTTTCAAGAGAGTAAATTATCAAAAAATTTTATCTTACATATTAAGATATGAAGATTGAGAAATATTTCATACTTTTAACCTTTTACCCTTGTTAGGAATTGGTTATCTCAAAGAAATTAAATACTGTTAGCATTTTGCAAATGTGTTCTTTTACCAGTAGTTCAGTAAATCTATGTCTTCGAGATAAAGTGAGCATTGTAAATTGGCAGTCTTTTCTTATTTAAACAGAACTATGATGAATTTAATTAGAAATACTTGGAATATTAAATAATCAAGTATTATTGATTACAATCAAATTCTTAGGAGTGACACTTAAAATTTGCTTCATTATAGTAAAATGTTTGCATGTTTATTCCATGAGTAGTAGAAAGTTTGTCAAACTTTTCTTGCTAGCTCTCTATGCTTGTCTTTATATAATAATAAGTCAGATTGGAAAAATCATAGTAAAATTGTTATAAAATTGTTAATGTATGTCAACTGGGAACATTGTTTAGGAAAAGCAGATCCTTTGTTTTCCTTGTCCTTCTATACTCTTGAGTCCCTTATAACCTTTTTCTTTCCTCACTTACTCATTAATGCTTTGTTCTTGGACATAAAGAACATGGCATAATCCTGTGCCTAGGATCTTAATAGAGGAAAGAATGCAAGTAAAATTACAGCTTTAGTTCATGTTGATTAGCACTTTGGTAGATGACCAGGAAAAAGAGGAATCAATGACCAAGGAATGAGAAATGGAGGGCTTTATGATGGAAATATTTTAACAAAATAGAAAATAGGAAAGTGACTTGGGAGGAATGAAAGAGGGAAGGTGATTCCAGAGAAGTAGCAGGCACTACTACAATAAAGAACAGTGGTTGTATTTTTTATTTTTTGTCTTTTCTTTCCCTATAACTGACACCACTTAGAAACTGAAAAAAATTATCTGCAGAAACCCTTAATATTCATTAAATTAAATTGTGTGATACTTGGAATAGAATGCAGATTCTTCACACTGAGCAACATGTCCAGTCTTTTTAAAAATTAAAAAAAAATCTTTTTCATTTTGAGATGGGATCTTGCTGATTTACTAAGTTGTCAGATTGGGCTTGAAATATGAAGTCTTCCTGCCTCAGCCTCCCAGAGTGCTGTGGTTATAGGAATATGACACCACATTGAGCTGAAATGTCACAGATTTTTAATTTACAGAAGCTTAATTTTAAGAAAAAACCATTTTATATCCAATGCTTATTGAAGAATCTGATGATGATCAAAATCATTAATATATATTTAAAAATATTGTTTCATACAATGTCATCTTGGAATATTTTGAATTTGTTGCAAGTTGTGTTCCTTTCATTTTGGGCAGGAGACAAAAGCTGAAATAATTGTTAGAATAAGAAGAGGTTATATGCCAAGGAAGAACAAAAAGAAGAGCAAAAATGGAATTCTCTGTCATCTTCTATTGAAGAAGAAATGACAAAGAATTTAAGCTCTGGACTAAAGAACCTGGAAGACTTTTTGAAATCATGTAAAAGTAACTCAGTGAAAGTTCAAGTTGAAATGGTTGGATTAACTGCCTGTTTGAAAGCATGGAAAGAACACTGTTGACATGAAGGTACATAATTATGCTTTGTTATTTTTATGAAGTGGAGAACTATAGAAATGTTATGATGATAGTAGCCATTCATTAACTGAAAATTTATGTTAGAAGACTTATTGTGCAGTTTCCAATCTTAGTGTTATCTCCATTTTATCAATGAACAGTTATGACTTAGGATTTCAGTAGCAAATACAGAGCAAAATCATAGACACAGAGAGGTTTTAAAATAGCAATGTATCAAGTACTGGCATGATTAATGGAACCAACAAAGATGATGAGGAACCCAGGGAGAATCTAGCATTCTCTTTTGTATTTCAAAGCATAAATATTTATTTTCTGGGGAAATTGATATTTGTGATCATTTGCCATACTGAGATCTTCCAAAGTTGCTGTGGATTTCTTCTGCTCTCCTATGTAATTTCTACAACAGATAACAGAAATTCAAAAGACAAAGAGAAAGATAGTGTGAAATAGGAAGCAGTAGACAAACATCTATAAATTAATGACTGGCAAAATGACTGTATTTGATATACTTCCAACATGAGTTTGAGTAAACCTGATTGCTGTGTCAGTCTTGAGAGCTCCACACTTGAATCTTTTAAACACGTGATTCCCATGTTCTCTCTGCCACCCAATCTGCCCTGAGATTTTATTCCTTTTACTTTCAGTGCATGTTCTCGCAGAGTCCATGTCTCGCTGTATTTTATCCTAACGGGAGGCATAAGACTTAGCAGCATGTGTGGTTCTCACCAATCAAGATGCTAATTTAGGTTTGCAATTGGGGGCTACTAAGAGAAATCAGTAGTGGCTTAAACAATATAGTAGTTTATTCACTTAACCAAAGCTTATATGTGGCCCATCTAGCCTGCTGGGGCAGATGGACAGTGTCACCAGTGCCTCAGTCTCCTCTGTCTTGGCTCCATTATCCTTGGCATGTGTTGATTCTTCAGACTGTTTTGCATTCCTTGGTGACTGTATTCTAGCAAATAGGAGAAAGGGAACAAGGTAAATTTTTCTTCACATCTGTTCGAGCCTCATCTCTGTATTTTAAGGAGTTTTCTTACTATCAGCAACTTCCTCTTAGATATTCTGAGCCAGAACTTGGTGACAAGGCCACATCTAATCACAAGGGTTGTTGGTAAATGTAGACTTTTACATGGTTACATTGAAGTTCTTTTACTTGGTTACATTGAAGAAGGAATCATAAGGATTAATAATGAATAGATAATGATGTAGCAATTTTACCCACAGGATTCTATGTCCTTGTCTAAATTCTATCTACTCTCCAAATCCATTTCATGAAGCCTTTCCATAAAGACTTTCTTTTCATAAAGACTTTCTTTGATAGGACTCACTTAACACCTACCGTTCCTACTGCATACTGTGGAACAGTCAGGTTATTGTATCTTGTCTTTTTAACTGGATGGAAAGCTCCTGGAAGATAAGAACTTTGTGTTACATTTCTTGGGTAGCTTCTTACAGCATCCATTAGCTAATTGGTGACAGTTGTTGAATAGATACAAATAGGTTAATTGGAAGAAAAGTGGACTAATCAGAACCCTGACATAGTAAGTATGAAATGATTAGCACAAGGGACAAGTATAAAGGACCTATATGTATGACTATAAAGGACTGGAGAGGGATTGTGCAAATCTTCATCTGGCAGTTGAAATAGATGGATTGAATCAAAGGTCTCCAATAATTACAGTAAGTGCATATTTGTGGTCAAAATCAGAGCACAAGAAATATTGCTAAATTTTAAGTCGTACATTTAAAGTTATATAAACGTTTTCCTTTGAATATAATAGAACATAAATTAAAAGTGAAATGTGATCTGTTATTCTCCATGAACTTCTAAAATCTCAAGCTTTAACCATTTCATTTCTATCATGAATTTCAAGATCTTTCTTTATTCTAACATTAGCATAGTATTCACAAAAATTCATAAGGATGAAGTACAGAGAATGAAACTTTAATTTTATTCAGTTCTCTACATCAAAATTTCCATTAATGCCAAATAAGGTATGAGTTTAATTAAGATTAATAAGCCAGGTGATTCATCTTGGTATTGAAAATCTACTATTTGATGGCTTTTTATAACCATTTTACCATTTATTTTTTACAAAGGTAAAACCACAAAAGATTTAAATATCGCTGTCCAGATGATGAAAAGGATTCACTCTCTGATGAATAAATACTCAGAACTTTTGCAAGATGCAGACCGGCATCTCATAGGTAGATGCCTTAAGTATTTAGGATTTGATGAATTGGCAAGGTCTTTATATACAGATCAGGTAATATTTGAATAGTATAAGTTTGGTATACACAAATTTCTTGAAAATGCATAATATCCTTTAGATTATTTTTACTTAAAATAATATAATTATTAGTTATCCAAATACCCAATCTTGAAGTTATATAGAATTAGAAATTTTGTGTAAATGCTTTCTTGGACAAACAGAATAAACACTGGATAATTTGTGTAGACCATAGAACTAATTGAATAATTAATTCTGACAAAGCATCTCAAAACTATAATATGATTATTCTGTTCTAAAAAATATATCAGGTAGTAGCCATAAGAATCATAATAGATATTTAAAAGTCTTGAGTCTATTAATATGCTTGTAGTGAAGAGGATAATTTAAGTAATAATGTTGACACAAAATTTAAAAGGTGATAAAATGGTTTTATATAGGAGACTTAGAAATAAATATTTTAATCATTTAACTGATATTTAAATTACTTTCAAAATGGTCTTCGGAATAATATAGGATGTAGTGGATGACATGAAGAAGAAGAGGTATTCAGTTGGCATCGGGCCAGCTCGGTTTCAACTACAACACATGGGCCACTATTTGATACGAGAGGAAAGAAAAGATCCGGATCCAAGGGTCCAGGGTTTTATCCCTGATACTTGGCAGGTAATGATGCCATGCATGTGGAAAAAATCATACACACACACACACACACACACACACACATATATATGTGTGTGTGTGTGTGTATATATATTATATCTGGCATAGACTTCTTCATATTGAGTTATGTCATTTAAAAATAGTTATGAGAAATGTCAAATGCTTTTTCTCACTTAAAAAAGTAAGCTTTTCATTTAATATATACCATTTAGTTGGTAGTAAGTGATCAGTTTATTATATAAATTTGAAGATGCAAGACATTCATGCTATCCAGCTGTATCATTTTGAAGCACCCTCCCAATTTTCTTCATGTCAGTAGGATTTCATACATAAATACATAAACTAACACAGAGAAATTAGGATGGTTTATACAATGGAGACAATCGTTTCGATATTTATGCATTACAGCTACTGGTCTTCTATAAATGTATATAAAATGCCTAAGGGTGGTTATAAAATTGGAAAGAAGTGAATCCAATTTTGCATATATTGACCAAATACAATTGGTAATACATTGAGCATATTTACTTACAAAAATGCAATTTCATACGTTCAGACTAATAGATTGTTAGTATATGTCAGCCTTTCATTACTGGAATGTAATACGTGAGGTGTCCTAACTTTATACAGGAGTTTATTTAGGTTATAGTTCTAGAGATTCAAAGTCCAAGATCATGTGGCATGATTAGTTTGGCCCCCACAAGGTCTTAATAGCAGAGTAGTATGACATCATGGTGGGAATGCATGTGAAAGAAAATATCACATCTTCAACCAAGCAAGTGCAGTGAGAGCGAGGTACGATTGGGCTCAGGCTTGTTATAACTACCTCATCTTGAGAACTACCCAGGAATCCCACAGGAACCACTCCTCCTGGGGTGCTTCCATTGGCCTCCCACTTGGTGCACTTAGTAAAGATTCCAAAACCTCTTAAAGCTGTACCTTGGGGGTCAAGATTCCAATGCAAAGACTCTTGAAGAATCCTAAAGCCATACACAAACCATGGGACATTCCTTCCATTGACAATAGTGAGCTATTGTAAGAACTTCATGCTGCCTTTCTATAAGTAGGACTAACTTCTTATTTCAGTGCAGGTAAATTTCCATGAGCCAGGTAAATGCACTCCACTAGTTGTATGTGCATTGTAACTCTCCTGATGCTCACTTCACTGTCAGGTGTGATTGGGAGTGGACCTAGACTTAACAGGGATGCAAGTTGCGATTAGAATATATTTTTCCATCCTGTGCACTTGATAGGCTTACAGTTCTTTTGATGAGTTACCATGTTGGTGAATAAAAGCAGCACACACTGTGGAGATGAAGCTCCTCCCTGACCTCCAGAGCAGGCACCTTGTATTCTATCTAGAAAGTAGAAGTTGGGTAAGACATTTAAGATTTTTGATGTTTTTCTTACCCAGCTATTTTTCATCATTAAAATGTATTTGTTACTTCTTAGAGTATTATTTTCCAAAGCCATTCTGCCCTTACTAAGTGACAAATAACTATAAAGAAATCTTCCCAGGAACAAGATGCTTAATTCAGATTTCCTTTTCATTTTTCAAAAGTAAAACTCAACTTTCAGATACTCAAAAGCAAACAAATTGCATCCTCTGAGAGAATGACATGTTCTTCAGGTATTTAAAAAATGGAATTGCAACTATCAAGCATTCCATTTGATTCTCAGAAAATCATACTGGAAATGTTTAATATATGTGGTTTGCTAACACTCTGTTTACATTATTGAAACAAATTGCACTCTAAACCCTGCAGCGAGAACTCCTTGATGTGGTGGATAACTATGAGTCAGCAGTGATTGTTGCCCCAACATCCTCAGGGAAAACCTATGCTTCCTACTACTGCATGGAGAAAGTGCTGAAAGAGAGTGATGAAGGCGTGGTTGTGTATGTTGCACCAACCAAGGTAATGCTCAAGTTCATGTAATTTGCCCTTTCATTTCTGAACCTCCTTTTAAAAACACTGCATGTGATCACATGATAAACCTAGTTCACTTTAGTTCTTAACCTGCAATTGTTTATCCCAGTTTCAGAGGCTAAAATATCACCTTCCTTGGAATCATTTTTTTAAAATCTAGTCTTGTAATCTTGGCTTTGAGCTTGATACTTGAATCATCTAGGAGAACATACTTCTGGACAGTTACTGTTAGTTCCTTGATATTCCACCTTAGTATACTTTATTATATGACTCATAGTCTGTTTCCTTGTCAATCAGGCCCTTGTTAATCAAGTGGCAGCAACTGTTCAAAATCGTTACACTAAAAATCTGCCAGATGGTGAAGTTCTATGTGGAGTTTTTACAAGGGAATATCGTCACGATGCGCTCAACTGTCAGGTAGGTTATGTTCATTAATAAACTTGTTACAATGTTTTGTGACAGTACTTGTCTGTCTCTTTGATTAGAAGCCCAAAATTGTCATGAGTCTCTGTGAAAATAATTTCTTTAATCTATGAATGACAAAAAGACTTTAGAGAAAAAGTAATTTTGCTACATTTTGAAGAGTAAGAAATACAATTTATCTTTTTCTAAGGATCTTTATATTTTGATTTCAGATTTCAACTATAGTTTATTACATTTTGATGGTTTATTAATGGATTGAAAAGGTTTATAAGAATACTGTCATAAAAATTAATGGAAATTTCTAATCATAATTATGTTTTCTGCAAAGCACTTTCTAAAAAAGCTTTTTAGTTTTTGGTGCTGAGGGCTAACTCCAGGGCTTCCAGGGTGCTGGACAAGTGTTCTATTACTGAACTAAATCCCCAACCCCCTGCAAAGCACTTTTGAAGGATACTATAAAACATGTATTAAAGATGTTACACCTTTATTAACCAAGTTGTAGATAGGGTTCCTCCTTATTAAAATTGCAGATCAATAATGCAAAATAAACAAAAAATGAATGCAGGTTCATGTGGACACTATGCAGTAGACTTGGATGTGCTACTCAAATAGCCTTTCAAGGAGAGTCTTGTTGCCAGAAATGCGGAGTGTAGTGAGGATAGATGCCAGTTGACTTGGATCTTCCTGTGTTGTCCACCTTCTGTGACTCAGTTAAGCATGTGCACAAAAGTGGGTCATTCCAGCTTGATGTAGAAAACCTGATAGACAATATTCATCCATAATTTTGAGGTATATTGACTGAGGCTCTGTCCAGTCTGCAGTCAGTTCTGGTTTCCTTGTTGATTCTTATTAAACCTGAGCCAACCCAAATTCTATGGCAGGGTTAGATTTTAAAAAGTCAAACCTGTGACACTGAACAGTTTCTGTTTTCTAAAGCTGAATGCTCATTAAAGAGTGTAATGGTGAAGATGGGTATGATTAAAGTATGTCATCTGCAAGTGTGCAATGTCACTAGACATTATTTTGAACACTTAATATATGCTAATATTTACAATAAAATAATTAAAACTTCAAATTTAATATTTAAGCAATTTTGAGCTGTGAAATTTGAAGTTTCATATGTTTCAGACTAATGCATCACGATTGTCATGAAATTAATTGTCAGAAGTAACATTATAGCCTAATTTTCAGCAGACAAATCTAGGGCCCATAACTCTATCATATATAGTTTTGTAATAATGTTGGTAACTACTAAGTGCTCAATATAATTAGTTAACACAACATTATTATTTTTAGGTACTTGTTACAGTGCCTGCTTGCTTTGAAATTCTGTTGCTAGCTCCGCATCGCCAACAATGGGTGAAAAGGATTAGATATGTTATATTTGATGAGGTAGGTTTTGCTTTTCTTCACTGGGGTTAATTTTTGACTGGACATAAACACTATAATGAAAATCTTTGGTGCTTTAAGAATCTGTCTACTGGAATTTAGATTGGGGCAAAGAGTGATTCTTTTCTTCAGCAAAGTTTACCCAAAGAATCATAGTCAGTCTTTTGCCCCACTTTCCTTGTGTGACTCTGCGGAGAATGTTAGTGTACCTTTTAAGCTCTTTGTGCAAGAAAAAACTTTCATTGGAGACAGCTGTTTCAGGGTGGACAGAATTCAAATGCCATGATGTACACTTCCTTGCATAAAAATTTCAAATCAAATCTTGAATTGTTCAAGCAGAAAATTTTGAATTCTACCAGTGCTGTCAGCTACATATTATGGTACTGTCATAACAGAAAACATGACACACAAACTACAAATCAAGGAGGCTGGTTTTCAAAAGTGTGTGTGAGGAAACCCATAAGGGTTAGTGCAGTAATCCAGAGATAGTAACTTGCTCCACTGCTTGAGGGGATAAACAGAGGAAGTATTGATTTAAGAGCCTCACAGTAGATTACAAAAACCTATCCTATACTTTTCTATTGTGAATTTGTACTTTAGCATAATAGTAGCTGGTGATGCTTTCCCCCAGTTTTACACCTGGGGCATAAAAGAAGCAGTCTTTGAGTTTACCCACTTAGTACAATAAACATCGAGGTGTGTGCATGTGTGTAGAAGTGTCACACTGTGATATTTATCCACAAAATGCTCTATGTAATCTTTTGCATATGTTTCCCTGCATATCATGGGGAGTGAAATACACCCACACTATTCACCCTTTACATAAACATGTACTATACAATAGTGAAATGTAGGTGTGACTCACAGGGAAAGCAGGAACCTATTTGCGTATTCACTCACTTGGCAGATGAATGGCAAGGTGCGTAAAGGAGTTTCAAAGCACAAACAGGTGGGCATTTAGGATTTGACCTTGGCCATGTGAGCCAAAGTTTCTGTGACAGTGAAATGGAGCAAAAATCAACTAATGCAGACTCAAGGAATGAAAGCTTCACTGACTCAGATGATGAAGAAAATAACAATCTTACTACATATTTGACTAGTCAAAATGGTACAAAATAGTAACACAATCATGGAACAATCTAGTATTAGCACTACATCTGAAAATATGGGGAAGGTCTTAGCAGGGATGAAACCTACTGGATGGAATGCCAGCACTTGCATTCAATGTTTGAAGTTCTTTATAACAGAAGGAATGCCACAACATGCTGTGAAATACCCAAATGATTAAGTACAAGTAAAAATTCTATATGCACCGATAGCCATACTCAAAACTGTGTTTATTTATTTATTTATTTTTATTTTAAAGAGGATAAAACAAAATATAACAAAACAGAACAAAGCAAATCAGAAGGAAACAATGTAAGTGACATAGATTTCAAAGCAAGACAACAGGAGATCAACAGTGGCTACTATAATGTCTCTTGTTTTCTTCTAAATAGTTGTCTATATCTTCACACAGAATGAATTCATACAAAACAAAATAGTATAAAGCTGATTAAAACAGAGTAATGAAGGTATTACAGTCCTTCAGAACTGGACAATAGGAAAATCAACAATGGCTACTGTAAAGTCTCTTGTTCTCTTCAAAAATAGCTGTCCATACCTTCAAATATGTTGAAATTAAATAATACAAAGCAGACTAAAACCACTCTAAACAAAGAATAAGAGCATTGCTAGATTTCACAGCATGATGATAGGAAATCAGTAATGCATACCATAATGTCTCTTTTTCTTCAAAGTAGATGTTCATTTCATCATTTATGACACAGTCGATTCTCCTAAACTGTTTATGAGAAGTTTCAAAACTATGATGTCACCCAAAACACAAAGCACTGGCCAATGGCATGTTTTACTCTGCTTCAAACATGTGTAGCATAAATAGTTTGATAGTTTGAAAGAAAATAGCAAGTAAAAAATACCACAGAGAAATTTTCTTCAAGCACTGGGACTAGAATTCATAAGAGATAATTTACTGTGGAGGAAAACCATCATTCTGCCCCGAGAACTATGCAAAAGAATTGTTGACCACACCAGTGATCTGTCAGGTGAATAGGCAGGCATAGCATAACAAAGACCTACTATGACAACAGAAAAACAAAAAAGATGTCAGCTGTGCCCTACAAAAAATAATACAGAAAGACAAAACATGTATGCTATCAGTCTAAGCAATACTTGTGCATGGAACATATAGCTTTCATGTGTGCAGACTGTTGTGGGTGTGACAGTTGAAGCAAAGATTATTTCTGTGGTAGGATTTTCTTTGCATTTACTTTCTAGTTTAATAAGTTTTTATTTCTGATTTTATCTTTTAAGTTTTGTAAGCAAGTAAATAGCTGATGTGAAAATGCTGATGTCTATTCTAAACACTCATTAGGCATTTTCCTGTGAAGTGCACATTATACAATATAGTGGTAAGCTCCTGACACATAAGAGAGTTGACAATAATGGCCTGCCACACAGGAAAGGAAAATAGACATCAAGTATATCCTACAAAAAGTCAGTGTAAGCAATACATATTTATAGAATATGCTGTTGTCATTTATGAAGACTACCTTAGGCATGATCATTGAAGTAAAGACAATTTTTGTGGAGAGTTCTATTGGAATTTTCATTGTAGTTCACACAGGAATTTATTTCTGTTGTTCTTTTTTAGACTCTGTATACCAAAAAACAGTTGATTATTGAAAATTTTGATGTTTTTATAAACACTGAATAAATATTAAATATTCAATACTACTGAATAAATATTAAATATTCAATACTATCTTTGACTTTTTACTGTTAAGTACTCATTGTTTAATATAACATAAAATTAAAATTAATAATTCAGTAAAATATTCTAAGAGTATTTGTGGGTATCATGCACCCACTACAATGTGCCTTTAACACAAAATTGGCATTATGTCCCATGGTATTCACTTAAACTCAAATGTATATTCACATTGAGTTGGCTGCACTATGAGTATATTTGTTGAGGAACACGGCTGGTTCAAGGTAACACTGGAAGAATGGAACCAATGGAACAATGACCTCAACCTTGTTCTCCTCCCTTCTTTTGATCCCTTGTCAAGTCTTTGTCTTGACTAAATCCACTGGAACCAGTAAACATGAGAGCCTTCTGAGGTAGTACCTGTAGGTCAGTTTCCCTGAGAGAGTGGAATGAAAACAATATAGAGTGATAGGATCATGTAAAGGTATTTAGCAAAATTGTTTAGAAACATCATTAAAAATACTTATTCAAGGAGACTGAAAATATTTCAAAAAGATATATTCTTTGGTCTAAGGAATTTTCAATTTGAAAGGGCAAAAACTAACAAAGCCATATTTAACTTCCTTTTTCTTTATTATAAACTTGGAATTACCAAATATACAGTGTCTGGTATGTTTTGTAGTAATTTATGGTATTTATTTTTAGTTAATCTGTATATGTTGTATGCTGAGTAATTTGCATACTCTTTAAACCAAAACAAAATTCAACAAATTTGCCTATGCAATTTAGAACCTTAAATTGTAGTCTAATGTCAAATCTCTGAGGTGATACAACACTGGAATCTTACTTTTTCTTATTTTATGTAAGGGTATACCTGAATGGTGTTGATGACTATTCTGACAGAGCAGAGAAAAAGTGATATATATATATTCATAAATATATATGCATAAATATATTTGCAGTTCTGATTGTAAGTCTTTTTGAGTTGATTGTCAGGAGTCATAATTTAATCTGTTTAATTTCAATCACATGTGAAAATCTTTCCTTAGTCTATTTAGTTTATTTGGTTGAAAGACATTTGTTCACTTATTTAGCAAGTTCTTAAGGAATACTTCCAGAGTGTGAGACATTGTGCTAAGAATATCTTGGTATAAGCTTAGGGCTTAATTGAGAAACAGAAGTTAAACACGTAAGTACAAAAATGATTGCAAGCCCACACTAGTGAGTATTATGAAGGGAAAGAATGGGCTATCATGACCACAAGAATGACAAGGTCACAGGAAGGCAACTCTAGAATTGGTGGTCATAAAACTCTTTTGTGAGGACTGACATTCAGATGAATTCTATAGGTTCAGTAAGAGGCAATAATAATATTTTTTGTTGTTTTAAAATTGTATTCATAGGAGTATTTTAATGCAGAGAGAACAATAATGTGAAAGCTCTTAGGTAGGAACTGTGTGGTCAATGAATAAAGACCAGTATAGATCATGGTAAGGATGGCGGAAACTGGCTTGAGATAAACCCAGACTGGAAACAGTGGCCAAATTACATCAGGCATTATAATCTTGGCAGTTGTGTGAGGGATATAGAGTGACAAGAAAGGAAGCAAGGACAATAGACGAGAGGCTCTTGTGGTAGTGCAATGGGATGTGATGGGGCTTCGTTGGCAGTAGATGTAGACAGAAATGCACAGATTTGAAAGAAAATTTTGAAAGTGAAACAAAAAATTTTGTTGGGTTGGGTATGAGGATTTAAATAAATCTAGGTTTCTACTTTTTTTATTGCCAGGATTTTCTACTACATATTTTCACTTGTCATATTTAATTAATGCTAGTGGGAAATTACATGTAAGGATTTCATATTTTATTTTCTGTTCTTAAGTCAACTTTTTCAGCTGAGAGAATTTTTTTCTTTAATAGGTCCATTGTCTTGGTGGAGAAATTGGAGCAGAAATCTGGGAGCATCTCCTTGTCATGATCCGATGTCCATTTTTGGCTCTGTCAGCTACAATTAGTAACCCTGAACGTCTCACAGAGTAGGACTGAATTCTAGTTTGGAGTGAATGCTTACCTGTCTTAAACATTTGAATTACATATTTTCTATGTGGGCTTTGAAGAGTTTCATAACTTTCTGGTTAGCTAATAGTTTATGTGTAGATGATCAAGGTAGTGTGTTCTAGCACCTCCCGGCCTGTGCTGGCTACCCTCTACAAATATCAAGGATTCCCTACTCCAGTCAGATCTGCAATTTATTTTTTTTATTTTTATTTTTTATTTATTTATTTTTATTTATTTGAAAGAGATTAAAACAAAAGGGGGCAGTACAGAGCAGATCAGAACAGGACAACATAGGCAACACAGTACTTTACATTAAGACAACTGGACATCAACAGTAGCTAACACCATATCGCTTACTCTGCTATAGTTGAGCATAGTTTCAAATACAATAATATCAAACATAACACAATAGTATAAAGCCATGCATAGAGTGAAAGAATTACAGGGCTTTCTGAACCAAATAACAGAAAATGATCAATGGGTACTATAATATCTCATTTTCAATAAAAAAAATTTTAGTTTGAACTATCATACATATTCAAATTCCAATAAGACACAATGTGATAGAACCAATGGTAGTAGAACAAGAAAAGCATGGTAGGACTTCTAAGAAGGATGATATTAAATCAGCAATAGCTGTCATAATGTTTTCTTCAAAACAGCTGTTCATATCATCACGTATGATATAGTCAAACAAAACAGGGTAAAACCATTCCAACTGATGATTAAAAACTATGAAAGACTTCAAAGCTATGAGATGGGGACTCATGCTTACCATAAAGTCTTATATACTCTTATCAAATCTCATACTAGGGAGACTATATGGTATTTACCCTTGTGAGTTTGGTTTATTTTGCTTAAGAGAATGGTCTCAAGTCATGTCCATTTATTTATAAATATCTTGATGTGATCATTCTTTATAGCTGTACTCAGCTATAAAGTACTACTGTACTCCATTGTATAAAAATGCCACAACTTTTTTATCTATTCCTCAGTTTATGGGCACTTAGGTTGCTTCCAAGAACTGGCTATTACAAATTGTGCTGCTATAAACATGGGTGCACATATATCACTGTGGTATGATGTTTTCAGTTCTTCTGGGAGTATGCCTAGAAGTGGAATAGCTGGGTCAAATGGGACTTCCACCCAGCTTTTTGAGGAATCTCCAGACTGACCTCCACAATGGTTGCACCAGTCGACACTCCCACCAACAGTGTAGAAGAGTTCCTTTTTCCCCACAGCATCTCCAACACTTGTTGTTGGTAGTGTTTTCTCTCTTGGCCATTCTTTCTGGAGTGAG